>CAIGRP010122480.1:0-20327 GCA_903798385.1 Fraxinus cuspidata
GTGAAATCTGTCTTAAGGAGATTTGCTTTGGCATACCTCGCTTCATCTACTGCATTTTATTTACTTATTCATTTATTTTTCTGTATTCTTTCGATTGGGTTAGTCGTATTTTCGACAACAGAAGGTCGAATACAACACAACCAATATGTCTTAAGAAATGAGTGGATTCAATGTCTCCATTGTTTTTTAGTACCACCAAGTGTTTGGTATTGATTTTTCCTAAATTTTGTAAATTTTTTTGTTCAAATATATTAATTATTTTAAATTGTTTCTATTTACAGTTCTTAGGAATCTTATGGAAAGGTCCTTCCTTTTTTTTTTTTTTTTAATCTCTAATACAATCCGTCAAAGGCTCTAACGAAGTGGAAAAATAGCTTAATCGTCCATGTGGTGGGCAAAAGATCATAGTACAATACCCTAGAAATACCACCTAGAGAAAGCATGGACCGGACGATTCTCCTCCTCTACTACCATGTTATGGATCGTTCTCCTTGTGTAGACGACGATTTTCGTCGAAGATCATTTACATTATAGTTCAAATAGATAGTTAACATATATTATCTCATCACTGTCAATGTGTTTGTCAATAAAAAAATAGTGAAGAAAGGACCCACTAATGGGTTGAGATGAGCTTGAACTAAAGAAAAAGTGATTTAGACTCTAACTATGTCTCGACTTGAGTATTCTTAAGCATCAACAACAAAAAAATTTAATTTTTTCTACGTTTGATTTCAAATCGTCATTAAAATTTGAAACATAAAACAAAGTGTTTTACAACAGTTTAACTTATTTTAAAATTGTTTAGAAAACGAGACCAAATCTACACTTTTGATAGTTGGTCTAAATTTTATTACTCTTGGTTTCCTATTTGTGTTCGTACGAAGGTCTTTACACGTTCTTTTGAAGAATAATTGGCACTTTTTCAATCTAATCCCCTGTTTGGTCCGGATTAAAATCAGATTTTAATCCAAGTCAAATGTCAAATAATCAATATTAACCACATATTTCATGGGTCTTACAACTTTTCAACCACACATTTTAAAAACTTTTATCAAAATCTACTAAAAATATAATTTTAATTTTCACCAAAAACCCTCTAAATCTATTGATCAAAGGTAACACAAAATTCTTCAAAACTTGGGCAAAGTTCTTCCAAGAGCGAAAGAAATGCCTTTTTCACCATCTCAAAATCATGCAGCGAGCTTCGACATGTTCCATGTATCAACGGAGTAATTTTCACAACATCATTAAAAGATGAAGTTATTGGAAAACTAGGAATCATCCACTATATTTAAATCTAAAGAAATGATAATAAAAATTTTCCACAATCAAAGCATCAATAAGCATTTTACAATATTTAACAATCATAATTAACAAAATACTACAACAGCAAAACGCTAACTTCACTTCCATTCTCCTTTAACTAATACGCAAAACAACTCGAAATTTTGAGATCCATACAAAAAAAGAAAAAATAAAAATGAACTAAGACTTATTTTCAATAAATAAAAGATTTGATATTTGATTATATGAATATTTTTTCTCTACTCCAATTCAAAGGGAGAATCAAGAGTACTTAAGAAAATAATCCCAGGGTGACGATGTTGGCGGTGACACTGACGGATTTAGGGGACTAGATTGGGTGGTGATGGTGATCGCCAAGGTTCTAATAAATTCCAAGAATGGGATGGTGGTGGTGGTCTGTAGGGTTCTAAATCCCACGAATACCAAGGTGGTGATGGTGATGATTCAAAATAATTCCATGAATGGGATAGTAGACACGGTGGTGGTGGTTGACAGGGTTCTAAATACATGAGCTTGTAAAGCTCTTTTTTACTAGCAATGGTATCATCTTCTTTGTAGTAAAAATCTTGATAAAGCAGTGAGGACCAAAGAGAATCTTCACCTGAGAGTTTATGAAGGCATTTACAGGTGAGTGAAAGCCGACACAAATCTTCGAAATCCATAACTGACTTTTCAACTCCGATCTCAATTATTCTTCTCCACAAGTCCTCCGGCAGTTCAGACATTCTTTTCTCCTGGTGTTATCTATGTTGATGGCAATGTGCGTTGTGTAATCAATACTTTATAATCGAACACGAAAGCTCTGCTTATCATAAAGCAAGGAATAAAGCAAGTTGTAAAAGTTGATGCAGTAAAGAAATCTAGTCATAAAGCTAGTAGGAAACGTCAACCTCGGTTTGTTTTGCTTTTGATCCCAAAAGATAAAATTGTAATAAGAACCTTAATCACGAAGGTGTAGTTAGATATACCCAACGAGTAAATTTGTTTTTACGATATCTTTAAAAAAATATATATAGAATTATTATTAATTTGAGCTTATATTTATTTGTATGTCATAAATCGAGTGCTTAAACTGTTGAATACAGAAAGATTCGATCTAAGGTTGAAAGTACACGTGTATGTTAAACTAGACCATGTGAAGTTCAATTTGTAGCATTGACCATGCAAATTTAATTTTACCTTATTGTCATACGTAAGACATTAATCTTGACTGGGTAATGAACTTTAATTATTGATATAAAGTTCTTTGAAATATCAATGAGTGAGATTGAATTATTGATCAACATATCGATATCTTGAAAATTAAGATGAAATAATGGGGAACATATTTTCATAAAATGAAATAATTAATTTAAACCAAACATTTCACGAGACCCACAATTTTCGTCAATTTGTAGCATTGACCGTGGAAATTTAATTTCACCTGATTGTCGTACGTTAATTCTAAATGGGTAATGAACTTCGATTATTAATTTGAAGTTGTTTGAGATATCCATGGGTGCTTATCAACATAGCGATATCTTGGAAATTAAGATGAAATAATGGGAATGTATATTCATAAAATGAAATAATTAATTTTAATCAAAATCCACAATTTCAAAAATAAAAATAAAAAATTAACAATATATTTGTTAAATAATTTTTAACGCTAAAGAAATCTAGTCATAAAGGTTGTAGGAAACGTCATTCTGGGATTGTTTAGAGACTGTTCTCTTTGTATTTCAATTTTGTATTTTAAGTTTTAAATTCACTTTTGATTTTGTGTTTCGAGTGTCCATTTTGAAATTGTTGAAAATCTATTCTTTTTGACATTTCGAAAAATTATTTTGAAAATACTCAAAACGCATTTTGAAAAATTTGAC
Source organism: Fraxinus cuspidata (assembly GCA_903798385.1). NCBI lineage: Eukaryota > Viridiplantae > Streptophyta > Magnoliopsida > Lamiales > Oleaceae > Fraxinus > Fraxinus cuspidata. Next base: position 3,168 of record CAIGRP010122480.1, read on the forward strand.
TTGATTATGATTGAAACACACACAAAACAACAAATTTTTTTGTACGCTGCTGCAAGTGCAATCTGAATCTTGAAATCATTATAAAATATGATAGAAACAGATTCTTTAAATTTACTTTCAGAATTGAAAGTGTTAATACGATACTTTTAAAAGGAAAATAAAACCTAATTTATGCTCTTCATTACATAAAAAGCATAGTTTATTTTTTTTGACTGCATATGCTGTAATTCCGATTTTGTTGCTTTAATGGTAACAAATATTTCGTGGAAGACTTTTGAAGAAGCAAACTAAAATGTTAAGAGATGTGGGAAATGCGTTATACTCTGGATTGTTCCAAGTAGAAAATGGTGTACAATATGTCTAAAATGTTGTACACACATCATTGCTATAACCTCACTACCATCCTTATGGTTTAACTGATCTACTCCGTCTTCTAAGGAGGTACAACTATATATAAGGTCAAGGGGAACTCATTTATGGACCATGTGAATTGTACTTGTATTATTTTTCGAGTTAAATCACATATTGTTTCGAGCATTGCATGCACGACTAATCCTTCAAATTAACAAAAATGGCAATATTTTATTACTTGTTTCAAATAAAAATAATTAGAATTCAATAACAGATTACTAAAAATTTTGTCAATATAAACTATACGGTACCAAAAGAAAAATCATAAGGAGCCGCAAAAACGATTTCATATAATCAATCTTAAATATAAAATTAGCATATGCACAATCAATAAATGAAGTTTATACACATATCCTTTTTTTCATAAGGGGATTTGATCCATAATCACGATCCATCTCTTGAGGCTGCACTTTCGGATTATTCAAATTTTTGTGATCTACTTCAGTATGTTGGCACATATATTTCTACTTCTATAGTTAAAGTGGGATCTTGAGTCAGATCGCTAGGCCAAGAAACATTTAGTTCAGAAACAAACAGACAAAAGACAAGACATACATTCGAGCATGTATCTCATTTAATGACTCATCTGCCTCTCTCACAACCTTGTCTAAATTCATTTCATCTTAAGAATTTTTCGATGACTCATCCGCCTCTCTCACACCCTTGTCTACATTCATTTCATTTTAAGAATTTTGAAAAAATATCATAAAAGTAATTTATATAGTTTAATCCATAGACCAATAATATAATGCAGTAAGCATGTATATATTCAACTTTTATAGTGGTTGTCGTTGGTGTGTAAAAACCACTAGATCATTACTCTGAAAAAGGGGTCGACTCATAAAGTACTCTCTTGATAACAGCATTGGGCTCGGACTTTCACCTACTCTTGCAGACCAAAATTCATATGTTGTTTTTCATTGGAATTCCGGCGGTGATGGGATCCCTTCTTTGGAATCCTCGAAAAATGCAACCGAGGCAGATCCCCTAATGTACATTTTTTTTATTTATTTCATACAACTAACAATGTAACAAACATAAGAAGCATCTTATACTAATTGAAAATGGTTTTTTTAAAAACATATAGCCCCAAATTTGAATGTAACCATCTTTTAACAAGAGACCAAAGGTTTTATTGATAATCGGCAAACATGAGATCGTAGGCTCAAGTTTGGGGAGCCAACCTCATTTACTGTTCGTTCAATTCTTTTAATTTCATAACTGAAATTCATATTTACTTTTATACATGAGTTGGTGCAAAAGTCTCTAAATAATCAATACCGTAATTCTGAATAAAGCGTTTAGCCACATATCTAGTCTTGTACCTTTACAATGAGCCATCAAAGTTATATTTGACATTGAATACCCATTTACAACCAACAGTTTATTTTCCCGTCGAACGAGTACTAAGTTATTTTCTTTTTTAGTAAACAGGTACAAAAGAGAATATATCCTTAATAATATTAAATGCATGTTCTTGTTCAATGCCTCAACGAAAACAAACATTCCTTTTCTTTTTTCATTGGTGGAAACAAAAGATTCACGTAGCTGACTTTAGTGGAACTAAGGCTTTTCCTTTCTATGTATGACACAAAATCGATCACACTATGCTGGAAAGTTCATTGGAGCAACTCATGACTAAATAAAAAAATCCTAGTACTTAAAACAATATAATTGGAATAGATGCAAATTCAATTAAACAAGTAGAAGCGGGAAAATACTACGTTTATACTTAAACCTCACGAAACACAAACTTAGGTTTTCCAGACAACTATAAGTTAACAACTAAATAAAAGGAACTGAATTCAGTGAGACGGTGCCAGGAACTGAACCAAAGATTAACTCCTTTATGTCCATCTCTGGAAGATATAGTCCTCCTCTCACGTCCGCCATAAATCTACCTGGATATCGGCTGTAAACATAACCTCCCATCGAATGATTTGGTGGAACAATGGGAATGGGAACTGGATCGCAGTGTGTGACTACATTCTGATGTTGGGGAATGAATAGAGTATTATGAACATCCGCGTTAGGGAGATTCTGATAATTATCGTTGATAAAGGAATCGGCCAATGCAGTGTTGAGTTTATAATTAGGCAAATTGTCTTCTGGTGCAACATTGATGGAGTCTTCAGAAGCTCTACGTTTATTTTCTTGGTGACATGCACCTTCATCGGTGTTATTATCTGGTTCCTGAATCTGATCATCTCTTTTTCGCTTTCTATTCTCATTCTTTCTGATCCTACACAGAACCCAATCGTCCAACTACAAGAAACAATTCGAGCAAAGAGGGGAAAAATATTTGTAATGTCGATACTAAAAAAGTGCAAAGAACTTATTTAGATAGATAGAAAGAAAGGCTTACCTTCATGTCATCTGCACTCGATTGTTGCACTGGTGGTGGATTACTCACTGTATATTCATGCATAATCCAAGAGGTCTTTGTACCCTCTGGAGGTTTTCCTGTATAGTATACCAAAGTCTTTCGAGATCCAACGTCTACACCATTGTGTTTGACTACAGTGTCAGCTCCTGATGCTTTCCAGAAGCCATCACCTGCTGCTCGATTTGGTCGTTTGCCATTTTTGTATTTTTTATTCCTCGGTGTAAAAAATAACCACTCGTTCTCTCCACTTGACCTGTATTCATCTGCAGCATATCAAATAACATAAAATAATATCATCGTTAGAAAGAAAGTTTATTCTTAAAAGTAAAACTCGAGTACAACAGATGAATTTACCAGCAAGAATTTCAGGGTTGAACTCGTATAGATTAACAACGTTAATCTTATTGCGAGGCAGATTCTCTTTCTTGATCTTTTTCATCAAGTAATGAACAATAAGTTCATCATGAGTAGGCTTAAAACGATAGCCAGGAGGCAAACTCTGGAAGTATTCATCATCCCTAAGTTCATTACGGAAATTGGGATACAAAGCTTTGAAATACGGGTAAATTAAGGGGTTGTTTACAGCATTGGTTTGCATGGGTTGATTCGAACTCATCACGAACACTCACATGAACTTCAACGATTCTACTACTTAAGTAAAAAAATTAATTTGGAGTTTGTTACGGTATTTAATAGAGCCTTTTTTTATGAATAACGGGTATTATAGTTTATCTGAACTTCTCTCTCTCTCTAGCTTGGATATGTATTCTTAATTTTATCAGTTTATGAATTTTATCAAATAGACTTTGTGTACCAATGAAATTCAAACACGTGAACATGTTTTAGACTGAAACTCTAAATTCAGCAATACTGATTATCGGCATCTAATGTGATAATGAATACTACGTCCGTTGCATTTTATTCTTGGAAATATTACAGCAATTATGAAATAAATTATGAAAAAAATTGTGAAGAATTTTGCAGAAAAATTAATAAATCCGAAATAGAGTAAGCGGGTCTCCAATCTTTAGTTTATGGCAACGTGGTCCTCAACCTTCTGGTTTGTAGCAGTTGGGTCCATAATGGGCAATTTCTGTCAACGTGACCATTAGAAATACACCATATTCCACATTTTTTTCAGTTCTTCTTGCGCCAAACTTTCTAATATAGATTTTTTTAATTTTTTTTTTTTATTGAAAGTGTTGACCTAATATCTTTTTAAATGAAAATAAAAGCCCAACTTAAAAATCTTCATTACTTTAACAAAAAAATGTTGATTTGGTTTTGAATGCACATGTTGTAATTCCATTCGTTGTTGCTTTAACGGAGAACTTTTGAATGAGCATTCTATTTCTAAAGTAGTAAGAGACATGCTTAGAGTTGATAACTTAATATTATCCATATATTCATATTGATCTCTATCATTGACTCTAAAGAAGTACAACTATATAAGGCCAATGGAGCTTCATTAGAATGAGCGTACTTGTAATATTTTCCGAACTTAATCCGACTTTGTAAAACTCTTTTCAAATTCAATAACAATTTCTTGTCGGGTAAATTTTGACTCGCACGAAATTCGTAACAAACTGGGCACGGTCTTGAAAAAAAGCTCTGGAAAATATACATTTCTATAAGATGCGGATTGCTTGCCCCAGGACAAAAAGACCTATACTACCCAAAAAAAAAAACAATCGTGCTATGTGTACCCTTTATTTTACCTGATGGTTGACATAATGACATAGCAAGTTTATGAAAAAAAAATGGGCCAAAACTTTGAACTGGCCCAAACTGAAAGATTTCATTACGAACAAGTAAGTAATGTTTTCAATTAGTACAATCGTTTCTCGAACTGTGTTGGAAGAAGAAAATTAATTGTGTCTAAGTTTTGAATATGAGATTGATTTTACAGTGTTTTGTGGTTCTTGTCTACTGTAGCGTAAAATGTGGTTAGTTCGCATGTAGTATGCTAGGAAAGAACTCTAGACTATGTCATAGCTCTCGAGAGAAGGGCACTTCTTTATGGATTGCCCGAACAAATAACGATTCCCCTGGTGTAATATTGGTTTTGTGAAGTACTTTGAGGTCGAGAGGGAGACGAAGAACAAGTGAATGGGTCAACGATGAAGAATCAAGTGGCGGATCAAGTAGCGTTACCGTGAACTTGAATAATCATGCAGCACTCAAAGAAGTTCAGCAGTTCTCTCGCTTGTTCCAATCTCTTTGTCGCATAACCAAAGAATAGAGCTTGAGATTTCATTGCATGTAACAATAACTAAGGCCAACGAAGTGCGGAAGTGAATCAGAACGGGAAGGGGCCGGCATGATTAGTAGTTATATTATCTTAGGATGCATCCTATCTAGCGGTCACTAGAAGCGCCAAAATAATAATAAAAAAATAAGTGGCAGTGACCAAACATTGTTGGTTTCTGAAACTTACTAACCAGCTACGACATTATGGTCGCTGAAAAATGCCAAAAACACATGAAAATTCGCATGGATTATCATTTCAATTGTTTTGGTGACCAATTGACTGGTGATTGCCAAAAACTAATAACGACGACCACTAAATGGTTGCAAAGGAGTACATAAAAATAGTCCAATTTTAGGGGACCAACCACTTTTACCAATCACTTTGTGGTCAGCGATAGTGTCCTATAACAACCACATTTGATTGGTCACTAAGGCTTTGGTTGGAAGAGTCCTTTTTTTTTTTGTACCCATCGTCAATAATGTAAGATTTGGCCTAAGGACCCAAAGTTGCTTGAGTCGCCTCTCGTCATGTTGCTAGTCCCCAGCCTCATAATTTGTTCAGTTAGCGATCCTCAAGGTACAAGGTCTTGGAACGTCATAACAAGACGGTGGTCGACATTGCTCGTGGTGGTGGGATTTTTGGAAGGGATAATTCTGTTTCCTACGTAATTTTGTTTCTTTTCTTTATCTTTTTTCCCATTTTTATTAATTCCCAATGAGAGTATAATTTTTCTTTCAATAAAAAATTGACTATTCTATCAGGAAGTTTGTGGCGTAATTTCTTTATTTTGCAAAGATTGGGGAACTCAACCGTATTCACATATTATTTATTTTGAATTTATTAAGAGGCTTAGTTTGTGTCATGTTTAATTCATAATGAAATTTAAGTAATAAAATTATAATTGATTCCATTGTTTGAAATAGTATGTTATAGAGAAAACTTTATCGACTAGAAGCCAATTTTAATTGGAGAAAATCGGAATCAATATTAGTATTTATCGACTAGAAAAAGAAAAAAAAAGTGAAAAATCACTTATAATATTCCGTTATAATATTTGATTCAAATCTTATGACGACTTTTATAATACTGCAATTGAGATACTACTAAAATTTATGAAAAAATTAAAAAATATTAATACTATATATATGTCAAATCATCTCTTATGCTTTTATATATATAAAATAAAAATTCTAAAAAACCTAGTGAAGGATTTTGAAGTTACTTAGCTCTACTATCGCTATTTCCATGTCAATTTTTACAGTTTAAAATTCCCCAATTGAAGATCAAGTTATATACCAATTCAAGATTGGGAAACTCAACTGTAATTCACATATTATTTTTTTTGAATTTATTAAGATGCTTAGTCTGTGTCATGTTTAATTCATAATGAAATTCAAGTAATAAAATTATAATTGATTACAGTGAAATTTTATCGACTAGAAGCCAATTTTAATTTAAATTGGAGAAAACTGGAATCAATATTAGACTTTATCGACTAGAAAAAGAAAAAGAAAAATCACTTATAATATTCCGTTATTATATTTTATTCAAATCTTAAGACGACTTTTATAATATTGCAATTGAAATACTACTAAAATTTCTAAAAATGTTAAAAAATATTAATATTATCTATATGTCAAATCATCTCGTACGCTTCTATATAAAAAAAAAAATTCTACAAAACCTAGTGAAGGATTTTGAAGTTACTTAGATCTACCATCACTATTTCCACGTCTATTTTTACAATTTAAAATTCCCCAATCCAAGATCAAGTTGTATACTTTATAACAATCTTAAATTTGATTGAATTTAAGAATTTTTATGGTTACAAATACTGTATATGATAACAATGATTAAGTCCAGCATGATGAAAACTCCAAATTTTTTGAGTTTAAATAGAGTTGGTAAACCCAATGCTTTTATAAAATCCCAATCTGAACCCCATTATTTTATTTTTTCCAGAGTTTTGAATGCCAAATATTTGCAGTGATAATGGTAGATCGTGTTACCATTTTTGGTGTAATGGGTTGATCCTAGCATATTTTTCTGGGTTGAACTCGTATATATTTTTTTTAGGATCGAAAAATTCGTCTAGAAAAAAAAAATGTATACGAGTTCAACTCCGAGAAACTTGCTGGCGACTTCAAGAATTGTTGCTACAGCTCTCTTTAGATCTTTGATTATTTTTTTCGCCCCATTGTGAGTATTCAGTTAATATTCTTCATATTCTTTCTATGAAGAGTTTGCATACTCGACTAATTAGTACAATACTGCATTGTAATTGAATTCACGGTTGGATAATTTCGTAATTAGTTTAAAGGGAGAGACAAAGAAATTGTGCGTGACACATACCATATATACGCGAGCTCGAGGGTTCGGGTAGGATGGGAGTAGCGAGGATGGTTATGTTGCCACCACCGTTTTTATTTGATACACCACATTTTAATTACAATTAAGCTTTTCAATATAATTTACTCATTGTAGTAATTATTTCATTAACTTTTTTTCCTTTGAATTTTTATCTTTAATATTTAATTAATTAGTACATATTGTCATTTATTATTATCTATATAAAAATATTTTGTTTTTGTGCTTTGAAATGATAGAAAAATAATTTTTCTCACTTTTTATTTATTTATTTTTTAAAAATATGATGAAAAATAAGTTATTTTATGTCATTTCAATAGACTTTTGGACATGAAACTATTATCAAATACAAAATGTATTAATTAATGAAAAGTTTGAGAATAAGAATGAAATGAAAAATTATCGGGGACATAAGTGTTGTGATGAGCGAAGATTATAAACCTTAAGTGCAATTAAAATATTGCGCAAGAAATAAAATTTGTGGTGAAGTTGGTAGCACGTGATTGAACCTATTTATTTTTTTTTTTTCCGACTTCCAGTGAAATGTCGCAAAGTGTCATCTATAAAAAAAATTCCATTAAGAATAGCATCGTCTTTTTAAGCCCCTACTTATTGTTAAAAAAATTTCAGTAGAGTTTGATAAAAATTAAAGAAATGTGTGATTGAAAATTTAATAAAAGTTGTGGATATGTTAAAATGTGATTGAGAATGAATTTTTTTTTTTTTTTTTTAAGAATTTTAAAAACTAAGGACGAAACTTGGGTGGGCATAACAATTTTTATTTTTTTTCAAACAACTATATATCTTAACTCGTGATCATATCAATTGATAGGTGAGTGGTACGGACTCGAATTGGAACTAAAAAAATTATTATTTAAACAAGATCATTATTTTATTGAATATTCATTTACAAGATTTTACATTAAAGTGTCTTTTATTACTAATTTTATAGTTCTGAGTTAATATAAAAATAATTTTTAAAACTTTTGACAATTTATTACATCTCAAAATATTTATGTAATGACATTTTTATGATTGAATAGTTCTGTTAAGTTGTTCATTTGTAAATCGTTTAGTTTCAAGTTGTATATGTATCTTAAATTATTTTTATCCAGAAAAATCTATCACGCTTGAAATAGTTTGTATCACGCTTGAAATAGTTTGTAGAAGTTCAGCTTTTCCAAAAAACAAATTTTACAAATTTAGTCATTGAAAGTTTTAATATTAAAATTCTAATTATATGTAAGACTACTTAAGAAACTAATCATACATAAAATGTGAAGTTAACATTTTTTTTAATGTATGAACCCGCAGTCGCTATTCGTCGGGGAGCCCCGATTACACAGAAGGGGCAGAGGCACGACCACTGTAAGTGCACACTAGGTAAATCTCGCTCCATATGCAATAACCCGCAAAACCACACAGAAAAGGTAAATCGCATTAGACAAACCCGATACGACTGGCTCGATCGAATAAGTATTGACAGAAAATTCGAATTCGTAAAGAACATATTTAACTGAAGCTAAAAGTGGATCAAGAGTAAAAGGTATTTCAGACATTTAACAGTTTTTCCCCTTAAAAATAAGGGCATGTTCTTTTTCCCATTTCAAGCATTTTCTGTTTTCGATTTTTTAAAACAGTAAAATGTGTTTTCTTTCCCATTTTCAAAAGCATACTTTTGAAAACATGTTAAAAATTTACAAATAAAACCCAAAACGACAATGCATGCTTTCAGTTATAATCAAGTAAAAATTGTCAAAAAGCATTTTGGGTATTTTCAAAACAATTTTTCAAAATGTCAAAAAGAACACGTTTTCAACAATCTCAAAATAGACACTCAAAACACAACCAAAAATGAATTCAAAATTCAAAATACAACTGAAATACAAAAAGAACAGCCCGTTTTTGAGATAATGTCTTGCTATCGAAATAAGTAATGCTTTTATAAAGGAAAAAAAAATAAAAATATGCAAATATGTTTAGAAACAAAATTTACTTTATAAGTTTGGGTAAATTTTAGCTTAGCTAAACATGCTCTCAAAAAATTAGATTCACAGTAGGAATTGAAATCATCACAGCAAGAACAGTTGCATAACTATAAAGAAAATTCAACACGTCTATCCTTTTACAGCTCCAAAACTCACCTAAAGATCTACAACAAATTTTGTCTGCAGCTAAAGCCTAACACTTTGATCATCAGATATCGTCTCTTCGGAAGAGGCATCACTTTGGATGACGATCAAGTCATCTTCGTTATTATTGGATGGTTTCGTCTTCCCACTTCTCGTAATCAGCGGTGAATTGGTTAAATGAAATCTACCACCTGTTTGTAGCTTAGTTTTACCTGTGATGGTGTACTTGTTATTCAACCTAATCTTTGATTGTTGGTTAAACAACTGCATTCTGGGATGAGCAGTGGAAGCAGCTGAAGTCAGGGCTGAGTCGGGTGGCCTTGGAGGGATACCAGCAGCTTCTCTTAGCCAGGGCGGTAAACTACAACCTTGCACAGCCATGCTCGTCATGGGATCCATATGCAATGAATATTCAGCATCAGGTACTACATAACTAAAGGATGGAAAGGTCCTCGAGTCTGTAACTGGTTTCTGAAGTAGCCCATTATACTGAATATTGATGAAATCCATTGGTGATATTTTCTTAACACTATCCTCATATCGGGGGCGTACATCTCCAAGTGAAAGTTGGACATCATCTGAAGGATGTTTTGTCTTAGGATATGAAAAATTCTTCATATGGCACGACAGTACATCTGGGGTACTGGCATATTTCGGTTGGGAGATGAGCATGCTGTACATGAGTTTGGATTGATCCTCGTCCCACCTCTCAGCCAAGTCCCTAGGTGTCCTCCAGGGAAAGAAATGCAATCTCGGATCCTTCAACATGGCGTCCCAATTACCTCTTCCATGTCTCCTCACTCCGATCCACAGACAATCTAGCTCCTCCTCTGACCAGTTGGTCGGATATTCAAACCTATCTGAAAAACTGACTCTGTTACACTTCGCTACTCTTGCTCTCCTTAAAATGTTATCGAGCATCACCTTATGTCTTAAAAGTGACGATGTTTGATCTAAACAGGGTTGCGGTCCTAAATCATGAAAGATTTCTTGAGATTGGATGTTAACATTAGGCCACTGATATGACGTGGAATTGTAAGGAACAGTTGGCTCCATTGGCAGGGATAAACCAAGAAAGAGTGGAGATCTTGTACTAGCGGGTTTGAGCTGGCTCCAGCTTTCTTCCGATTCCACAAAAGAAATCTCCTCCTGCTGCGTTTTTGCTGATGATAACAAGTCATGGCTTCTATTCTCAGGGAATAACTGCAATAAATTCCTTATTAAATGTAGGGAAAATTGCATAATAGTCCCCCCCAACTTACTGTTTTGGCAGTGTCATTGGTCTCCAGACTGATTTCTTCCCTTTGACAGTTAACAAGTCAATATTTTATCGAAAAAAAGACCATACCATTTTTATTTTCTATTTATTATGTAAACTAAGGGCACAACTGCCTTTTCAGTAAAAAAATTATTTTAACAGCTAAATTGAGTGGACCCTTAATTGGGGACAAACAATGCTATAAAACTATAAGATTAAGATGCTGCCCAAAACTATAGGTTGTGGACCAATACTTCAAGTTTTACATAAAATATTTAAATAATAAATATATAAACGCTAATTATCACTAAAAAGCACTCAATTATCTCTAATAAATGTAATGATACCAACTGAAAAGTTCCAATTGTGCAAGTTACCTGAAGATAATTATTTTTTGATGCAATGTCCCTGAACTGTGGAGGATGATTTACACCATCATTGCTTTTGTCTACTGCTTTCACCTGAGAACCGCCACTTTCTAGCATCCGTGCCTCATGGGTGGACAAATTCACCTTAATTTTCGCATTGAGAAATTCCAAATTTTTACTCAGAGACACCTTATGAAAATATGGTTCATCAGAACCGGAGTCCAGTGCCACATTGCAGTCAATATCACAAACTGTACTATCATAGAAACATTAATAAACGCAAACCCCTCGCAAAGAGAAGTGCATGAAATTGAAAATATATTTAAATCCTCAGAAACTAGGGACAGATCTACATAGAATCCTTACCAGGTACAGCAACAGCTAGGTCCCGAGATGCTCCTGAACATTTATTCCCTGACATTTCATCAGGCAATTCTGTGGTGTTCAAATCTTCATTAGACACTTTTTTATCAATGTTATTATGCTCCAAATCTGTAATGGCAATATCTGATAACTTTCTTGATGGATTTACTCGATAATTTTCTTGAGCATCCATGGCTACATAACAATGAAAAGAAGTCTCCTTGAGAAAATGTGGACTAGGTCGAACAACAGTAGATGATATATCATTTGCTGTATTTTGAAGAGACTTCAACTGCTCGTCCACTTGTATGCCACTGTTATATATATTCACGAATCAAATTATATAACCAACAGTAATATATTTAACTATACAGACATGAAAGAAAGTTACATCTCAGTCTTTGGTGCTGATGCAGGAAACTTGGACTTATTATCAGTTTGTTGGATATAAACCTGTAATGGAATCAGTAAATTGATTAGCAGCCCACAATGAATTCCATTATTTCATTTACAACAGATACTTAACATGCTGGTGTCCAATGTTAAGGCGAGAATCTTATATATATTAAAACACTGGAACAAATTTATATATTATGTTAGACAAAATTCATAAACTCCATCTACTCTTCCACAACTTTCTGGAGTAAACAGAAACATTGTTCCCATTTAATCAATCTGTTGTGGTTTCAAGGTATCAGGAATAACTTGACCATGGAATGCAAAATGACAATCCTTCACGCCTTTGTCAGCAATATCCAAGCTTGAAAATTGAAGAAAACCCAAACTCAAAATGTAGTGCTGGCACAGCGTCACCTCATTATTAGAAATGTAAATGTGTCTATTTAAGTCAGTGAATAAGTAACTACAATGTAGGCATGTTTGTCCACAACAACTACCATAAGAAATATGCAAGGTCGATATTAACCTTGGGATAGAGGATTACTGAATGCAATTTTAAGAAGCAAAACTGTAATTTTTTCCCATGCAAACCTAAAAGCTAATCCGGCTCTCATTTTCATAATTTCTCTTCCTTTTTCATTTTACTTCAACAAGAATTCTCTTCTTCTTTTACAATAACTAAGCTAGCACTAATAGCTAAGTTATTAGCACTGCAAGTATATGCAAAAATTAATATTCTTTAAAATGTGATTCTAAAATCAATCTAATCAATCTTAGTAGTAGTACCATTTTTATCTTACGGTGGCATAAATATATTTCCGATAATATTTTTTCCTAGCGTCCTTCCTGTGAAATGAAACATTCTTTCAAAAATCAATTATTTTAGCTTCTTATGATCCGCAGAAAAAACCGATACCCAAAAGGCTGATTCAGAAAAGATTAACATACTTCTTTTTCATTCCTAACAAAGGGATCCCTCAGTTGTATATCCTTCTCATTCTTCAGATCCTCCGTGTTATCATTTGAGCAGCTTTTAGCAGGTGGCGTTTCAAATGTACAGGTGGAGACAGCAGATTCAAGGGTACATCCTTCTGCTGCCAATGAAGAATTCTCTCCAGCTTGTAGATTTGTCCCAGTAGTACCCTTGTTCTGCTTGGATCTTCGACGAAATGTAATTAGTGTTGACGTAAACTTCCGTTTTGCAGCTGAATTGTTGCATAAGCTACTGCATTTATCTTTACGAGCTAAGTCCAATTCTTCCAAAGTAAGTTTTCCTGAAAAAGATGCATCATTACTGTCATGGCTGCATTTTTTTGGGGGACTTCCTTCCAAAAGTGCATTTGAATGCTCTCCCCTCGCTTGTGTCACATCAGATCCTACAGAAAGGGTCTCACCCTCCAGTCTGCTTGAGAAATCACGTTCTTTGATACAAGCAGAGCAAAGCCTTTTCCCTTTTGGAGCATGCTTCAATTGAAAGGCGATGCAAATTTAATAATTTCTCCAGAAAAGTTTCCCTCAACAATCACAATTTTCAGAGTCCCTAAATCTGTAAAGAAAATAAAGAGGGAGATACCTCGGGAGGATTAAGACATTCAATACGATACTGGCGATAGCAGCTCGGACACTGAAACATATTGTCAACAACTTTGCCTCTATAGTATTCATTGCACATCTGCAAATAGGTAAAATTTATGCTATTCAATATAGTGAGGAATGTCACAATAAAATTATTTTGAACAGGGCAAGCAAACTCAGTTTCATAAAACCCAGGTATTTGCTAGCTCGACTCAAAAAGCTCAGAAAAGAGGCACACCTACAGCTCCACGATTCGCCATAACTATAAAATTTTCTGCGAGAGTTATATATTTGCTCAGCCTAGTTTTGTTCTTATAAGACAATTTCTTAGATTGAACTAAAGAAGTCTCAAGAGTTCATCTGAATTATCTATTACAGTTTACTAGTGGCCATGGCTTCAAATATACCCTTTGTTTTTAGAGTGTGTGGTGGTGGTGGGGGTGGGGGTGGGGGTGGGGGGATATTCATGCTCAAGAATACTAATTGGACCAGACTCGTGATAAAAAGATTTAATGCAAACGTGAAATCAGGTAAAATGTTGCATTGGGTTATGGACCTAACATTCTTGCTCCTACCATCACAGGGTAGATGTATAAAAAGCTGGGTCTAAGATACAGATTAAACCCATCACTCCAACATAATTCATATGGTTTCCTTCCATGTGAAAATGGAAGGTCAATTCCACTTAAAAAGTGGTTTGTTGGAAAGCTATGATGGTTGTAGTGGTCAACACCTTCAATTTGGCAAAAAATAATCTGCTAAGACTTGCAAATCATCCTAAAACGTCATTTCATATTCTGATCCCAGATTTTTGTAAGGTGTGTATCCTTTACACCATTTTGAGGCCTTCAGATAAGAGGAGGAGAAAAGCCATTTAAAATATTAGGTCACACACGACGGTTAAAATCTTCATCATTGAATGAAAGCAAATGCTAAACCTATGAAGCGAGGGCAATTAAAAGATCCTATTGCACACTCGACACAAAAAATCACAACTCAAGACAACATCAGCGCTCTATAATTCATTCATAAGTGTCTTCACAATCCTTTATTACAATCTAAGGGAGTCAGGTCCTCAATGCAACTAATAGATTCAATCATTTGTTGGGCCTGGCAAACTAGGATTCCAACAAGGGCCCAAGGGAGTAAAAAAGTTCAGTATTTTTCCAACAACAGAGAAACAACAAAGAAAGCTTTCATCTAAAACGCCTGTGACAAAAGGTATACATGTATCCAATGCACATATGTTACAATTCACCATGAAAGTCGATAAAAATTAAGAGGCAGATTTCATCAGAAATTTTATACAGTAATAAGTTCCAAGTTCTTTGATTCAATTTCAAGTCTTGAGCGACATGATAACACTATATTTCTAAAGTAGATTGTATGATAAGTTTGCACTTGTAAAAAGTTATCCAGCAATGCATTATAAAATACCAAATAAATTAACTGGCATCTTACCCCAGATTCTCTGTTCTTGTTCTCCAATCTATTTTCTTCAATTGGTTCTTCGTAATTGTCCAGAGTAGCAGAGGCTTTGGACTCTTGGCACTCAGACGGTGCCTCAAGACACACATTGCTATGAGAAAGATCAAACCTTGAGAGTGGCCGCCTCCGCTTGTAAGTTAAAACCACTTTAGTGCTCATCATCTATATTCTGATTGCTTCGACTCTCTAAAAATGAGCATCAACCAATTCTTCGGACATTCTGTTTCAGATTGATGGTACATTAATGGCTGCAAGTACCAAAAGAAAGGGGAAAAAAAAGTGTTTATACCAGCAATAGATACAGTGTAAGAAAATGCAAAAGCTGCTTAAGAAACAAACTTAATGTGCAAGAACTATAATTCACAAAATACTGAGTTCTATTTCTAAACATTACATCAATGCACAAAAGTTTATTCGTATTTCTGAACATCAAGCATAGCTCAGCCACAAGATGGTCTACAATATCCAAAAATTTGCAAACCAGGGTAAAAAGTACCTTCAAATCTAATTATCGCCAGTTATCCCCCCAGTTTTCGGGGAGAAACCACTGAAGCTTACCAAAGACTGCAACACCTTCCTAACAACAATCCTAGCTGAATTTAACTCCTACAATTTGGTCAAGAAACTATTTCCCTTTGCTTCTCAAAGAACTACCATTAAACATAACTTAGTCCAAGAATTATTAACATTAAAAAGAAACCCAATATTTATTCACAGCCACAACACATCTTAAGTACAAGCATAGCACAAAATCGGAAAAACCCAATAAAGGAAACCACAATTCCTCATCATATTCATGAACCCATACCGAAAATAGAAGAAAGCACAAAAGAAACTAGAAAAAACAGAAAGCCAATATTAGAAAGATATTAAAGACTAATAAAGAGTGACTTTAACAGTGTGTTTTCTATAGAGATAGAAAGAAAAGAGATTCCTACAAACATTAAAGAAACCCATAATTTATTCAAAACCATGACACATATTTAAACAAGGCAGGCAGGTAATAGAAAAACCCAACTGAAGAAACACAATTCATCAACATAATCATGAACCCATAAAGATAAAATGAAGAAAAAACCCCACATCAAAAAGAGACAAATTCATACCTTAATTTCACCAAACAACAATTACATGAAAATATGAAGCAATACGCGAACTCACAGAGAGAAGAGAGAGAGAGAGAGAGAGTACTGTGTGTATTTTAGAGAGAGACATGAGCGAGAGAGTAAGAAATACTACATACAAAATAAAAACATTGAATAAGCATCGAAATTGGGAAGTAGATTTGACTGATGCAATTTATGTAAAGCAGGGAACGAAAGGCGCTTAGGTGTGTACGTATTTATTGTAGTATCACGTCGTAATCCGGTGAAATTCGGAAAGTGGGCCCCACATGTTGTTCTTTTGCTTCGATTTTCGCACACGTTGGACCGCGTAGTGCTCATGTGACTTCATCAGAAGACAGAAGCTATGCAGCATGACTGTACTACGCAGTGTAATGCTGCTGTCTGTATAACGTAAGGCAGGAAAAAATCAAATCTTGGGTTTTGTCGTTCAAAAATTATAGCCGGCCGGTACTCATTTATCCTCTGATTTGGTTTTTCCCCCTTCAAATTTGTAAGCAACAATTCCTCCGATTTTCCCATAGTACTTGAAATGTGTGTTGAAATATTAATCAACACTTGTGCCTATAATCTCCTGCTTTCGGATATAAAAGAGGAAATCATTGACTAATGAAAAGTTGAATATTTGTTTGAGCCTCGTTTTGGAAAATGCAATTTAGAATAGTGATTTTTAGAAAAACGTGGTTGAAAAAAAAAAGTTTTCGATTTAAATATAAATTTCCTTATGCCATTTTTTTCTTTCTTTTATGTAATGATTTTATAAATTATTTTTACATTCACGCTCTCTTGGAATAACTATTTTCAAAGTGTTAAGAAGGGGTTAAATGGGCTGAGACTATTTTACCCTTAGGCCCTGTTTGATAGCATGTATTTTCCATGTCATTTTCCCACTTTGACATGTTTGATAGCATATATTTTTCATGGAAATTGATTTCCACCCTCCCCCTTAATTCGTTGATTTCAAGGAATTCATTTTCCCAACTTTTTAGTTGGGAAAATGAATTCCATGTTCTGCCGATTTTTTTTTTTTTTTTTTAA
>CAIGRP010122481.1:0-31792 GCA_903798385.1 Fraxinus cuspidata
TTTGTTATTTTATTGTTGATTTTAAATTAACAAATTTAGTTCCATAAAACTCTTATAACTGAAAAAAAAATTGATTACTTGCTACAATTTAGAAGCCCAAGTTTTGAAATTCACCTCAGGCCCACAAAATGCAAGTACAGCCCTCATATCAATTTTTGTATTTTAGTTCTTTCAAAGTGTTAGTATAATATATGTTAATTTTGTCTTGTTTTTATGTTTTAGGCACCAAGCCAAGTTAAGATTACGTCTTCGGCATAAAAAGTAGAAATGAAGCTTGATAAGAGCACCGTAATGCATTGGAACGACGAATCCTATGCAAGAGGGGACGTAGGCCGAAAGGAGGAAAAACATGAGAAGTATGGTTCTCGAACGAGTCATAACTCGCTAGAGCGAGAATATATGGATACTGCACTTTTGTCATAGTAGTCGCTTACTTTAGCGAGCACAAAGTTTATTTAGTTTACACGTTTTTGAAGAGAAACTTCGATATGATATGTTATGTTCATGAATACGAGGTTACAAACCTTCACGTAATCCATCGACTGATGCCCTGAACTTGGAGAAAAACACAGAATATTGTCTTAAAGAGTATTGTGCTCTAGGGTTTTTGAAAATCAAGCAAGTAGACAAAGAAATTGAACAAGCTTGAACATTCGGCCGTAAGTTGTCCAATTGGTACCAACATTATTCAACTTAAATATTTTTTAGAGGAGAAATTTTGGTTTCGAATGGTTGCAGCCGTGAAATAAATCCACGATGGAGCTTCATCCCGGTGAATAGCACTGATGAGACATCCCAATGCCTTATTCATTCGAATCTCCCAGCTATCTCTTAGTTATTTTAATTTTCTTTATCACCAATCAAAATTGAGTGTTCTGAGAAAGGCAGGGTTGGTCAATTTCAATACCTAATAATGCACTACTACTTTTCATAAAACGATACTCTACTCACGTACTTTATTACTTGTTCTTTACGTATTACAACACAAATAGCTAGGTTGGATAACCCTATTGATTTTCTTTATTAGAATATAACACAATCGTGATTAAGCAATGGTTTTATCGTTCTATCCCTATCGATAAAATGAAAATGAATTATATATAAAAAAAAGGGTTAATTAGCACTGCTTCAAAAAATAAAATAAAAATATAATGTGACTTCAGTATTACGTGCCAAAATTGTGTACTCAGTTATAAATTGTAAGTAATTGTTATATTACAGTGTAAGAAAAAGACTTCCAAAATAATTAACATCACATAAGGAAGTCAAACGTTAGTTATTAGCATTATTAAAAAAATCTTGAGAAGAAATGATTTAAGGAAGCACTTGCTTTATCCATCCATCTTGTCGTCTTGTTTGAACTTCTAGTATTGGGTTATCCTTTTTTTACTAACTTTTTTTACACCACGCTTGTGCAACTAAACATTTTATTTAGAAGTATAGCAACGAGATGATTTTCAATTTCTTGAAAAATAATCTAAAAAGGCTTCACTTACGACTCATTTTGTGTTCAACGTGTTCGCTAGTATGTCGATTATATTTATTATTTCACTAAAAGATATATGAACGTTTCATAATGAGTAGTGATGAGACTTAAATATCACAGATTACATCTATTCCAATACTCATAAACAATAATGAAAAACACGAAATAGAAGTACTCGTACATGCGTAGAGATTTCTCTCGTGAGATTTACGTTCACTCATTATCATAATTACATTTAACCAATAAAATTTACTTTGAAAATATAGTGTGCTAATCTTTCTCAAGAATTCACATCAATGAGAAGGTTTGATACATTGATGTCGACTCTTCACCATCTCGGGATCATAGCACGAGGAGGGTTAAATAACTAATTGAACCAAACAACTTAGTAAAAGGATAAACCTCTGATTGCCAAGCAATCGACAAGTATAATTAAAATCAACACAATTAATATTGAATTTAAAGACACGTTCTCTAGACATAAATCATGTCACTTAAAAGTTTAATATTTAAATAAAAGTTTATTCATCCGCTACAATCCATAATTTTCTTGTGCATAAATTAACATATAAAATTATGTTTCAATCTTTGGAAATGAGAAAAAAAAGTGAAATTTTTTTTTAAAAAAATCAAGTAATCATACCAGTCTCCCATTAAGATAATTAATTAAGATTCAAATTTAAAAAGTCCAAATTTACAATGAGAGCAAACTGACCCTCTCTCTCTTTAAAGATTATCGTTCCAAATGGACATATCACCTAAGTGATTAAACCCCATTAGAAGAAACAATCATCTTTGCATGTTGTTTCACGAAATCCATGATCACAAGTCATGAAATTCAGTGAAAAAAAAGGTTTTATTGGGAGGTTGGGGGTGGGGGTTAG
This sequence comes from Fraxinus cuspidata, assembly GCA_903798385.1. Classification (NCBI taxonomy): domain Eukaryota; kingdom Viridiplantae; phylum Streptophyta; class Magnoliopsida; order Lamiales; family Oleaceae; genus Fraxinus; species Fraxinus cuspidata. The sequence goes on from CAIGRP010122481.1 coordinate 2,371, forward strand.
GGTGAGGGTGGGGTAAGACTTAGGAGACAACAAATTATCTTTATTGCAAGTCAAATTCATTTCTTGATCAAAATGCTTAACACGTAAGGAGCCAAACTCTTACATGCTTTTGATAAAAAAGACATTATAAAGATTAGAATCCATAACCATGACGTAAAAAATCTCTTTCACATCTCTACATCGAAAATAACTCTCGATCCACTTAACGAGGGTGTGGACACAATTTAATATCAACGCAAATCTCTAATTAATATCTATTTCATGTGACATGTTTACATGTATGGATGTTATTACAAACACTTTAGAATTACTGAAAATGACTAAAAATACAAACAACATGAAATCTATGTATGCATACATCTATACAAAGAATTACATTCGCCATGTTTGGCCCTTTTATTTCTCAACCTTTAACCTCGCCTAACTAATTTCTGTAGTTGCTTTCTGTCGAAAGTTGCTCCCGGCGCACAAGGTTCTCGACTGTAGATATAAACCCTACACACATGTTTGGTATTCTATGCTGAATATTGCCGAAAAAGAGAAAAATGCGAAATATTAGTGTGTTTCCGTGTTCATTACTATCTAGTTTACTATACTTGAAAGTCGAGAAAAGGAAAAGAGGAAACGTCTTTCATCAACTCCTCTAAATCCCATTCTCCCATAGCCATTCTTAGTTCATCTCCTTCGCAACACAAACCCTCAATTCTCACATTATTTTCTGCTAATTTGTTGTTTATGTTATCATTATTATCATTGAATTGATTATAGTTAATCATACTATTCATATTATTCATGACGTTAGCATTACTCTTTTCAACTAAATTTCCCATTTTGCCACTCTGTTCAATGTTTACACTCCCTAATGGTGGAACCATAAACTGCCCTTCAAAGTCAATGTTCCCACCAAACATCCCACCTTGTGCATTGCATGGTTGTACACCAAAGTAGGACCTGGCAATGCCTGTCGGCTGCTGATCAAGAATAGGCAATATTGGATCAAGATTCATGGAATTTAAGGCCATGTTTGGCAACTGCCATGTTGATGACGATAAAGCTGAACAAGAAGATGATGTGTGCATGTACGCCCCCATCATGTTGTGTTCTTGATTTGATATCAACCGTCCATTAATGCCATCTCTTGGCTGATCCATTGATGAATCACTCGTATTTGGTGATCTTGATGAAGATGATGAAATATTCTTGAGCCTCTTCTTTATTGTAGAATTCCAAAAATTTTTAATTTCATTATCAGTACGTCCAGGCAAACGTGCCGCAATTTGAGACCACCTAATTTTAATCAGAAAAAAAGTTAAAGGGTTAATTAACAGATAATCGGTAAATTAATTGATTATGCACATACGAGGTCTTTTGTTTATTGCATGCATTGCATGAAAATTTAGTAATTTAGTATTCAAGACCCACAAATATATCTCTTTAGTTTTCTGCTTCTTTATAATTTTTACACGTGAATCTGAAATACAATATAAATGAATTGTGGGTAAGATCGTCTATCTGAAGATACGAATATAAATGAATAAATTGCATTTGATTCTACACATGTTAGTCGAAAAACGATATTGAAAATGTGAATGACCAAAATATGTCAACTTGTTAGTTGTAAGGTACCTTAAATTAAATTAAGGATGTTCACACGATAATTTAACTAATAAGTTGATTGTCACATAAGGATTAGATTACAACTTAGAAAATGTCCACCCAAGGATGAAGTAATCAATCAATCAATCATATTTTCAACCAGATTGTAGGCATGCATAAATACATATAACATACCTACAAGTAAATAAATATAAAAATAATATATATATCAACATGCTCCCCCACAAACATATTAACTATTCATTTCATATTTAAACAACACGAGATTTTAATCTCTATTATTTTGTATTTAAGCCCCATGCTTAGTTCCACTAAAAAGTAAATTAAAATTTAAGTCAAAGTTAACAATTAATTGTAATCATATATTTTAAAAAATTCATAACTTTTCAACCACAAATTTCATTAATTTTTATCAAAATTTATTAAAAATCTTGTTTTTATTTAAACCAAACAAGAGGTAAATATTGTCTTCAATACACTCTTCAACGCCTTACACATGTCAAATATTCGTAGGGTGACAACAAAACATGAACTCATGTCTTTTAACTGTATGTAATATACGATGTTACTATCTCATGATTCTTATCTAAGAGCTTGACCTCGTAGATTGGATATGAAACATGTGTGTTCATCTAAACATTGTCTTCAACATTGAAAATGAAAACGAACAACCTCAACGTAACACACTCACAGAGAGAGATTACCTATTGCCAAGAAGTGAATGGAGATGAATAATAAGCTCTTCTTCCTCGGGCGAAAAAGCGCCCCGCTTCAGATCCGGTCGCAAGTAGTTGATCCACCGTAGGCGGCAGCTCTTCCCGCACCGCTGCAGCCCTGCATTCCTTGCAACATCACTCCAACACCCCTGCCCATTTCTTACCATATAATTCATCAATTTCTCATCTTCCTCTGGTGACCACAACCCTTTTCTAAGCTTCGCCACCGAATTAATGGCCCCGCAGCCACCACTATTAATCCTCCCAGAACTATCCGGTTTTCTCATTCTGAACTTAAGTGTATTTTCTTGAGGGTTCTTTTTCTTTCAACTGTTTTGATGTGTAAGAGTGAGGGTTATATAAGAAGACAGGACAGCTTCAAGAAGTTAAAAAATAAAAAACAATCATGCTACAGCTTCAAGAAGTTAAAAAATTAAAAAACAATCATGCTACAAGTACAGAAAATTTTGACAGTAAACTTTAACAGACAACACGTGGCAAAAATTGATCAGCGTCGGTGGGAATTTTTCAAGAATTCCCTGTACAATTTCCAATAAAAAAAAGTTGCAGAAGAGAGAGAGTAATTTGAAATGATTATGATGATCACGATGGTGATGGTTGTGGGGTTTTGTTGCTTAGAAAGGGGGAATGAAGGGGTGAGTGTAAGGGGGTTGGGGTTGGTGGTTGATTTGTATTGTGGCAACGGTTTGGAGAGAGATAGGTGGTCGTCTTGTCTTTGACTCCATATATTGTCTTTTACTATTTTGCTTATTCTTCAATAGCAAGGGAATGATTAGAATACGCTTGATATATTTCCTGTGTGAAATATATACGTGTATGTATGTATGACATATTCGATACATTAGATTGTATATATGAACAAGGAAGACGATCATTTTACAAGACATTGTATCAAATTTGATTTCTATTGACTTTGGTTCATTTTGGTGTCATAGGAAGAGATCCAAGCGTGAGATACATCGATGAAAGAAATTTTGAAAATGAGAGGAAGCGATATGTTTTGAAGTGAGAGGAAAGAAATTAAGAAAATGAGAGGAAGCGATATGTGTTTGAAGTGAGAGGAAAGTGGAGATTCGAACCCCAAAATTAGAATTTCGAAACCATAAAATTTCTAGTTTTTCCATGGTTTACAGTCCTATTAAATGAGATTATAATGAAAATAAAAGTGGATTTTTTGAAATGTTTGAATAGTAATTGTGAATGTATGATTGAAATAACATTTAACTTTGAATTTAAATTATAATACGATAGTAATTATTTACAAACAAGCACTAAGTTTGCATAATACATGTCACTACAACATAAATCGCAGATCAATTAATTTAGATTGGACCAAGGAAGATAAGTGACGATAATAATTCGTTATTATTATTGTACATGAGGTTTCGTCTCAAAATGCTAATTTAATGACTAGAGTAGCTCATGACCATCCCCAAATCTACATCATGATGATCTCCACGACTTCCCTTCCCTCAAATGGCGACCTTTTATGTTCATATTTTTATAACCAAGAAAATCACGTTTTAAGGTAATTCCTATATCGCCTCAAGAGTTTATCATCACAAAATATTCAATCATCGTGATTGAAATTTTCAAATTCCTATATTCATTTAGATTTTTCATACACATCGTCTAGAAACATATCCATATTGACTAGTTGGAACTTATGGTTTCATCTCTAGCTAAACTATCAAGTGATAATAGCCAAATTCTCTTATAAATTTAGGAGCATAGACGATGTTGAACTTTTACTTGCACATCTCCTACGATTCTAATCGAGTCCCACATAAAATGACAATAATAAAATAATTATTTGTAACCAAGCCAAAAATGTTTGCTTCAACTGAATATATTTTTCATCTCTCTCTCATGTATCCACACGTGTATCTGAAGAAAGTAAAGTACATGATGAAATAATAGGATTATGATGCATATTTATCGCAGTATAAGGACATTGAAATCATCCTATCTTCATGATAAAACGGGGCCAAAAGATTGACACTTTTAGTTCAATAAAGGGAAGGAATGCAATGTATGAAAAAGCGTGATCGGAATAGTGAATGGCTTATTAAGTAACATGAATGCCGTACAAAAGATAACCATTTATCATATTCCAAATAATAAAAGATACTAGCTAAAATATGGACAAGACAGTTAAAAAGTTAAAACCTTGGTACACCGACGAGCTAAACATTTTTCATTGTGGCTGGATCATAAAGTAAGTTATAATTTTAGTTTTAAACAATGTAACAATGGGTTGAGGCTTTATGAGAGATGAGGCGAGAGGTTGCTAGACATTATGGTTGCAATCGTTCTCGATGAGTTGAGCAGTAACAAATGTTAGATTTTGATGAAATTGACAAACCTTAGATTAAGAATGAGAAATTAACTAGTAATTTTAAATTTGGACAATTGTAAAAAGAGGAGAGATTAAAATCTTGGAAAGAAGAAATTCAGTAATTTTTTTTTTTTTGTTGGGGGGGGGGTTCAATGGACCCCATAAGAATTCATGTTGCTCTGTCACTGTCCGAGCATACACATACTTCATAATACTAGACAACATTGAAAAAGAAAGAAAAGGTGAAATATTATTCACTCTATCGCATATAAGCCCTTGTTTGAACCCTATTTCAGAGAAAGAAATACATTTGTGAATAGTGATATTTGAAAAATGTGATTAAACATTTAAAAAAAATTCGATTCACGTGTAGTATTATTTTATTGAAAAATATGTAGTTAAAAATAAATTTTCAAAAAAAAAAAAAATGAGGCTCAAACAAAATATTTCATATGAAGTTAAAGTTAGAACCCTTGTCCTAACGGTACGAACTTTGCTCGTAACGGTCAGTCATTTAACCTACAAAATTTATACAATATTGGAAAAATTTGTACTAGGATCAAACGTCCATTTTGGGGATGAAAACTCCCTCTACCAATACATTCATTTCCGAAATTAGGGAGGAACCAGAGCTAAAATTCACATTCGAGGCCAAGTGACCTTACTCCGCAATCACGATTTTCAAAATAGAAACGTGTACGGAGTTAAACTTCATATTTATGTTATATTCACTGAAAATACGTAGACAGAGCAGACGGCAGTAATTTTCCTGGAGAATCCATACATATGGGACACGACTGAGTAATCACTTTAATTTTTTATAACTTAATATTAAACAATTTGGTCTTTGCTTATGTACCAAAAAAGCATGCATGAAACATCAAATTGAATTGTGAGTTAAGCAAAAGCTTGCATGATTAATTGTTGCTATCAAAACTTCAGTAATCAGCTGGAATGTACTCAGCCACATATTTGACACATTATCTATGTTAATATAGAGCGACATGTTTACTCGGAACAACCCGATTTGAGTATCTATTCAACATAATATCTGGATAATATACACGCGATTCTTTCCAATAACTTAAAAGACTTTAGATTAAGCGTTTCAACGTAATATCAAAGCATGTAAAGGACTTGGGTTCAAGCACCACCGCCACCTTTTTAATGCAATTGCGCACGTATTAGGCTTTGATAGGAAAAAAAGAACCCTGCAAGCTACATACAAACTTTTAGATAAAGTAGTTCAACAAGATCAATCTGGCTTGAATTATACACGGTTTAGAGGCTTTTATCTTTTTGAAGATTTCTTTTTCTTCTTCTTCCCAGAAAATCCAGCATAAACTAACCCACATAGGTCGTGGGCTCCTAAATCTGGGTCGGCACGCAGGGACCCTAGAGTTAGATTCGTGGACAACACATTCGACTCCTTTAGATGGATAAGAAGATAAAGAATAAAGTGTGACTCTGCATTGGAGTAAACCAACTCACGAGCCGTGGGCCTCTAAATCTGATCCTGGCTCGTCCCAACTCTAGGATTGGATGGTATTATGACACTTCTAGATGGACAAGAAGATAAAGAAGAAAGTAGTCGTGCACCTAACTATATATTACATTTCGGAACTACTATTCATTTTTGGGGAATAGAATTTTGACTTAAAATGCTGGAACTCTTTTTTTGGAATTCATACACATTAGCACAACCTAAAGATGAAAATAAGATGGCAAAACCCAGTATCCAGTAACATTAATATTTATGACTTCGATCCCCAGACAAACTTAGGAAAATATTTTGAAACATAAATTGCAAAAAGCATTGGGTGGCCTCTGTAGGCATTAGTATAGGCAATGTTCTAAAAGACGCGCCTATTCGTCACCGCGACGAAAATGCCAAGCCACGCCTTATTTAGTAGTCAACAGCAATCGTTGACCGATAATGCGGGCATGGGCGCGCATTATTATCTATTTTTATTTTTATTTTTTTAATTTTCTTACAATTTTTTAAGTTAAAACTTAAAAGTTGATTTGCATTTATCTTTTTGTTAGAAACTTTTGAAAAAATGTATAAAATTTCTATAAATCCTTTTTAGTTTGATATGTATTATTTTTACTTCTTAAATGATTTTTTGATTGACTAAAAAAAAAATAAGAAAACGCCTTTTACGCTTTTATACGAATATGCCTCGCCTAAACTCGCATAACCCATATTGGCCTTCACGCATCGCCATGCATTACGCTTTTTTGAACATTGAGTATAGGTATACATAATGCCAAATCAATATGCGTGTGTGTGTGTGTACACTCTGCTATAGTTTTCTTGCTTATGACTGGCAGCGCACAATAGACTCCAAAAGCAGATACATTACCTTTCAACTACCAGAATCAAAGTTCCCTATGACAGCGCCGAGGTTCTCTGCTACAAAGGACGTCCCAAAATAGCACTTACATGAACAGCAAGATAGGCAGCATTCAACCTGAGAGTCAACGGTGTGATTGTTTTCAGCAAAAAGATCTTCCAAAGCCATTATATGTAAATGGTACTAATATATTAAGCACATCCACGCATTTTATCTAGAGCATGTTTGGCTATAAAAGCTACTTAAACATATTTGGATAGGTTGTCTTTTCTTACTCTTTTAAGTAAATAACTCATTTTTTTGTAATCTAACTTCTTTTTTAATTTTGATTTAAAATTACAAAAAAAAAAAAGGATGAAGAAATTTACTTGTTATACTTTTAAGCTTAGCCAGACATGTTCTAATTAAAATCACATGTAAAAGGTTTACTTGTCAACGTCAGGCGAAGACATAGGATAGTAGATTTCCTCTCTATGTTCCATATTTGGGGCAACACCCAACACAGCTGCCATGTCCTGAGCACCTTCAGCCTATAAAAGAACAAATATATAAAAATACTTAAAAAGGGTCAAAATCAATGGGTTACTGCTAGCTACTACTATCTGATTTTTCCAGATAAACATTTCAAGTGTATTCCCAACTTCTAACACTTCTCGCATTGAAACGGAAATTTTGAGGATGACAGCGTTGATTTGGTACCTACCTCGTCCAATAATAAGCATCGTAGTGCTAGAGAAGACTTCTAAAGTTAGAATTAAAACAGGGTTAAGAAAGATATATAGGTCCCAATACTGTAGTAGTTGAAGTTACTAGTCACAGTTTTGCTGCTTCGGCAAAGATAACAGTTCAAGTTACATTTGCAATAACACCAAACCACCCTATTACTCTACTCCTAGTGACATCCATCTCTTTAATTATAAGCAGAAATGTGTACCATAAAGTTGACGTAGAAGAGGACAATAAATAAAACAAGAGTGAAGACAATCTTACCTGCTGAGGGTACTGTAAGTAACCAGCATATGCACCATATGCGTATGCTGAAGGATCCTGGGTAGCTCCATAAGCATAGGCATCGTATCCTTGTCCATGAGCATAATGAGCACTCCACTGACTCGTTGGATCTGCTGATTGACACCGGATGCCAGCTACATCCTACAGCATAGAGTTACAATTTTTCAATGAAAAATGTCTCGATTCAATTCAAGAAAATTAGAACTAGCAAAAACTTGTGCTTTAAGTGAGATTAACTTCACTTACATATTCCGATTTAAAAATCTGATGATTATGTGCTCTTAATTGGGTTATTAATGTTATACTTTTACAAAACAGCTTATATTACCAACGAAGGAAAAGAAAACGGTTGCTAACAACCTCCTACTTAAATAAACATAAACAGCTAGGCTTAAAAGCAAGTGTAAGTAACTTTTTGTTTCCAAATATGTTAGGTTACGTTACCTTTATCTTATTTTAATTTTACAAAAAAAAAAAAAAAAAAGTTGCATATTTCAAAAGTAACTCTTAGCTTACCGTCAAACAAATAACTTACTCCTTTCCAACTTTGACTTACTAAAAAAATTACATTAAAACTTATTCACTTAATTCAATTAAAAGTAAACTTTTTTAGCTCAACCAAACATGGTGAGAAATCAGTAAATCACTTAACATAGGAAATCACTTAAAACATAATAATCTCAGCAAGAATTTGACCTGTTTTGCAGCTGGATTCCTTCCCCAAGAAAGGTGAACTACTTGTTGACCAATCAGAGTACCTTGCACCCTCTGGATTGATTCTTCTGCGGATGTCCTATGAAGATGAGAAACAACAGCAAATGGTTACCAATTGACGATATGCCAGAGATGATTGAAAGCACATACAGATACTTTTCAGTTGTTAAAGATCATCCCGCAATTGAAATAAGAGTTTTCTACACCGAACATACCTGCTGGCAAACTGCACAAAGCCACAACCCTTGGTTGCCGGGATTTTGACAGAAATAATTTCCCTGAATTGCAAAATATCTGTTTCAGTTCTTCTTCAGTGACATTAGAGTCCAGATTAGTGATAAAAACCTGCAATTGAACAAGGAAATTAGAAAGGAAGGCGTATATGGGAACCACAGAAATCAGTGTTTGACTTACAGTAGTGTTAGAACTGTCTGCACCGGTGGAGTATAAACTGGAGCTAGCTGTCAAAACAAGAAAATAAAATGAACTAAACAAGAAAATTGTGAAATGGACACTAAAGTTCTAATGAGAAGTCACTATGATTTTGAACAAGAGTGAATTGAGTTTAAATGAAATGTAAACTTCAGAGATTGTTGTGGTGGCACAACAAAGGTGTATGAAATATACACAGGCATCACCACGGCAACATTTGAAGGGCATTATAACGCATCTTACTCAAAGGATTGTATAGTGTTCTAGATGCACCTTCCATTATGCAAACCGTAAAATCAGCAGCTATTTAGGAACAAGGACAGGGACGACCCTAATCCTGTTTTAGCAATATGTATACACATTTCACCTCCAACTGGAGAAAAGAGAAAAAAATCTGAAGAAGATACGTAATTCTCAGACTTCATGACCATCTAAAGAGCAACGATTTAGGTGCAGCATACTGCTGTTGAACACCAGTTGCTGTTTTCTTAGGAGTCGCTGCACTAATGCGCATGGGCCTAGTAGAGCAGTATACACCATTCATCTCAGTCATAGCTCGGTTCCTTTCGTTTTCATCTGCAAACTTAACAAACCCATATCCCTTGGAGCGGCCTGTGTTTGGATCAGTCGCGGCCTTGGCCCCTCTAACCGAGGAATAATGGGTTCGAAAAGTCTCTTGCAACAAATAATCTGTGACGTCAGCCGTCAGGGGCTAGATCCCCCCACAAAAATAGAGTGCTCCTGTCCAGTAACAATTCGCTTTCTCCTATCCCAATTCAACCGAAAAGTTAGCTCGGTCTCAGGAATTTGTATTCCGTCATAGGACTGCAGAACCCTTTCAGCTACTTGATGCGAAGTAAGCTCCTCGAACCCATAACCCTCGGGCTGGCCCGTGTTCTGTTCCGAATTACTTTAATGGAAATTACCTGTATTAGACGCAGTAACGTCTTTAATATTTTCATTCCTAAAACTTAAGAAATTTTAAATTTCATTAAAATCAAAACCAAGAGAAATTACAAATATTAAAGGAGTCGTATTTATATTATTAAGTATTTACCCCGCCGGTGTGGGAGAACCAGCTGTGGAGGTAGGACTCGTCGACCCAACAAGGCAAATCGCCCATCCAGAGGGTGCGGACTTCTTCAAGGGTGGCGGGCTGGTGGTACGGCGCCGTTTGAGGCGGCTGTGCGCTCATCTGTGTTGGATTACTAAAAACTACGTAGTTTAGGCACTTTGCCGCTTAAAATTTTGGGGTTTATGCATTTTCCTCCCCTGAATTATGAGAAAACGGAAAAGGGGTGGTCTTTTAATTCATTTTTTAGCTAATTTTTTTCCGTGGAGTAGATTAGTGAAGCAAGTGACAAGGGATAAACCCTAGTTTAACCAAAATTGTCATTTGATAATAAAATTCTATCAAAAACTTGCCCAAATTGGGGATGGGACAGATAAATTATCATCTTAGTCTCCAATATAAGAATTTGGTCAATTTTTGCTTACCGACTACCTTAACTTGATAAAAGCAATGAACTCGTTCACACTTCATGCACTAAACCCTCTCCATGTTGCAGGCTTTGAAAGCGAAAAGTCTCCTCAAAACCATCAATTTATTAAATTTGATATATGTAGTTTGTTTTACTTAATCGTTGATAAAATATAAATATTTTTTAAAATCAGTAACATTAAAATGAATTGTAAAAACATATATGTGTGTGTGCGCGAGAGCGCGCGCTCGGAGGGGGGGGTGGTAGGGGGAATACCGTGGCGTGAAAGAACCAACCTTATCAAAACAAAATAGAACTAGCTAGTTCCGTTCTTATTAAATTTTAAATAATTCTGGTTCCTAGAACTAAGAATATCAAATTGATTTTAATCTAACCATTATTTAGATTATTTGTGTTAGTTACTTTTGTGAATTATTTTTATTAGATAATATAGTATGAAAATGAAACATTTTATTTGCTCTAAATGAGTCATATTATTTTGGTTTTGGATGTAAGTGTTAACTTTTTGTGATAGAATTTGTACTCTAATTTGTGTTAATAATTTAAAAAAATTTCGTTATTAAACCGAATCAAACAAAATCGAACCCATTTGTTTTAGTTGTATATTACAAATGGAACCATTTGATTATAAGAAAATTACTGATTTTATTTGGAATCAAATCAAATAGAATTATGTCCATCTCTAAACCATTATTTAAAGAATAGTCATATTGGCACCATATTTTTTATTCATTACATCACATTTTAATTGTAATCGAGCTTCTCAATCTTGCTCCTCGAAGCAATTATTTCCTTGATTATTTTTTTCGTCGAATTTTTATATTCAACTTTTCATTAATTAGTACATCCCATCCATAACTATGATTTATGTCAAAATATTTTATTTCCATATTTTGAAATGAGTGAAAAATATTTTTCGTACTTTTTATTTATTTATTTAAAAATCTGATAGAAGAATAAGTTGTTGTATGCTATTTCAACAAACTTTTTTGACATTAACTATTGTCAAATATAAAATGTGTTAATTAATGAAAAGTTGAAGTATAAGAATGCCGTGAAATATTGCTAGGGACATAAATGCTATAAAGAACAAAGTGTAATTAAAATGTAATGTAAAAAATAAAATTTATGATGTGAATATAATTATCTTTATTTAAAATCGAATCAAATTACCAGCTTTAGGCTTGAGTTTTCTCAAACCATTCTAAATGATTTTGTCTGAAAATATGTCAAAATCAAATAAAAAATGGGACTGCTTACACACTTACTGCCTCATCGCCACCTAGCTGATTATTATCACCGATGATGATAACGTAGTATTACTTCAACTTTAGGTTCTATATACTTGGAGTCCAATGCTTGGATCAATACTAGACATTAAAAGTGTCACGTAACACTATTAAGCCCGTGTTTGGTACAAATTAAAATTTAAAATCTAAATCAATTGCAACATTGATTTCAACCCCATATTTTATGTCACAACTTTTTAACCATACATTTTATCAACTTTAATCAAAATCTACTAAAAATCTAATTTTAATTCCTACAAAATAAAGGTTTAGTAAAACATTAGAAACGTGGACTTGTTTTGTTATACCACAAGAGTGGAAAATGAGTTGGACTGTCGCTAGAATATTTTAAGTGAGTAATATTATTTAGTATCACTGGTGTCAAACATCAATTTGGACAATTGCATGACATTAAATGATTGATTTATTTAATACAATGTCACATGATTGATTTAATTGAAACTATCAAATATGAACACTTAAACTGGTGTTAAATAACATCATTATGAAGTAGGTTGTTTGTGGACATGACATGGGCCAACAACGGTTGGCCAAGGGTAGAGTGGGAAAAAATAAGAAATTTGTGAAAAAGTTCCAAAAATCAATGTAACCACATGATAACAATTTTGTGACTTGGTAATTAATTAAACAAGTCAAGATCACACAAATCCACAATTTACGTTCACAAACACGTACTCGTTGCAGATCGAACAAGTTCAAAGACACAAAAAACACAAATTAAGGGTCACATATATAAATTCATTTGCAAATTGCACACTTTTTAGATCACATATTTTTCATTGATAAAATTTTTCATTTTTAGGTCACGTATTATTTATTAGTCACAAATTATTCATTTTTAAATCACATACTAGTTATTGGTCATAAATTACCCATTTTATTGTTACAATTACTCAAATAATTGATCACATACGATGCCATTCTAGTGCAAATCCCCAACGAAGACACGGCAGGCAATTATGGGTCTTGATGCAACTTTTGATTCGAAAAAAATTGATCATAGATCTAAAAATTGGGGAAATGGATTAAATAATAAGTGGGGATGGTGTGAGATTGCGTGGGGTGTAGAGGATAGTCATGTAGTTGGTTCTTGATGACAATGGGCAAAGGTGGTGGTGGTAGTCGAACATTTGAGGAGGGAATGGATGGGATGAAATGGGATATGCCTGATTTTTGAAAGAATTTTTTTTCCAGACCTGATTATTAAAATGAAAAGTTAAAAGATAGGGTTCGAGATAATTTTTCTGTAGGATAATCAAACTCAGAATTATAATTTACAAGAGTGATTTATAATTGGTTAACGGTATAAATAAATGAAAATAAGCGATTTACAAAGTGTATAAATAAAAAGTGATTTGACTTAATATAAATAAATTATTAAGATGTAAACACTACACGTCAATATTTTTGTACGATACTATTTCTCAATAACATGTAGTCTTTTTAAATTCAATATATCAAGTGCATCTTTAAGATTTTCTCATTTAAACAAGAGAAATTATTCACCAAATAGGAAAGAACATTAATTTTATGTTGGTAAATTTTTTTTTTATGGATTATAAGTTGTAGATACTATGAAATATACTTATAAAAAGTAAATATAAATTATGAATTCTACAAAATGTACATAAAAATGACGTATGCCGATTTATAAGTTTGAAAATGCTCTATCAAAAATAATGGCTAGAATTGAACCCCTTTTAACACATCGTTGCCCCTTTACCCAGATAAGAGCTCGAAATTTCTAGTCGAGGAAGTAAAAATAAAGGAGAAGGAAAAAATACAAAAAGAAAACGTAAAAAGCAATGAGGCGCACGTTAGCCTTTTCAGTTAAAGTTCTCAACAAATCATTTTCATTATATTTCATACAAACGGTTAATACAGCCAACTCCGATCCTCTCTGTCTCCCCCTCCACAATAGAAGAACAAAACAAAAATCTGAAGCTGAATCGCGTCAGCAATGGCGATCGCAGCTGTGGTAGTTCTCCCATTAGGTCTACTCTTCCTTCTATCTGGCCTCATTGTCAACTTCATTCAGGTACATTTACAACCCATTTCATTTCATTTTTTTTGTTCTCAAAATAATCATTTTTGGGGGATTTTATCAAGCGTGTTGTGTGAGATCAATGTGGGATGGAATCGAGGAATCCATGTGCTGGGATTTCTTTTTTCAACAATGGTTCCTGGTTTCTTTAGGCACGTTATTTATTTTGCTAGCTTGTGATTGCTTTTCGCCAAGAAGGTTTATGAAGGATCTTAATCTTGTAATACATGTACACCTTATATGTGGGTATGAATGGTACACTAAAAATAAATAATTAATCGTTGATCCATAAATTTCTCTTGAATAATTGATGGCCTCGTGATAATTACTATTGACGTGCAAATGCTGTATTGAAGCCGCAGCCAGATCTGCTTTAATTGGGAAGAAGTGGTCAAGGGTAGTTTAAGCAATAATATTCAGGTTTATAATCTGGTTTAAATAAACAATTTGCTGCGATCAGTGTGAATGATGAAAATGATTAACCGATAAAGGCGTCTGATGTTGGGCCACTGGTGGAGTTGGTTGGACAGAAGGGGGGTTGTTTCTCAGAATTTAAACAGCCAATATGATACTGTATCTCTGTAAGAGAGAAAATAAGTTTTAAGTGCTTATTTGTGGATCGTCGGGTTCAAGTTCTACTGTGACGAGTGCCCTTTTGATCTGGAGAGTTTGTCTGGTGCTTTTTTGAACACCATTAGAATGCAAATTCACCTGTGGCTTTCTTTTGGGGGATTTGAATGAATTAACATAGAATGATGTTAATGTCCTGGGCAATTACATGATATTTCTTATGGAGGAGGTTGTTGCATCTTCGAGGTTAGGGATTACGTTTTTACAAATGTTTGATGTCAATTTTTAGGTTCTATAGATCACGTATTTCACTATTTCTGTCCCGTTCTTCAAGTTCTAGTATTTATTGTTTCCAAATGCCTTTGACAGATGATTTTAGCCACCTAGTGACAGTAAAAACATTTAATCCACTTCCACAAAAGTATGTTGAGAAAGACAACAATAATAGTCATTAGAGGATATGATCATTGCAGGACGAAATCCATGTCCTCGATTGGGTACTTTTCTACAGATTTTGTATCTTATTTTACCTTTTCAGGCACTTCTCCTTGTCCTTGTTCGCCCTCTGTCAAAGAACGCTTACAGAAGGATCAACAAAGAAGTCACGGAACTACTCTGGTTGGAGGTCATATGGCTTTTCGAGTGGTGGGCAAACATCAAGGTTTTTAATGACTATTCTAGTGTTCTCCATTCATTCTAATTTGTTGTTACACATCCTAAAAGTCAGTCCTTCTTTAGGAAATAGCTTCTCAGTTTTAAGGATGTAAATTGCATTGAAGTGTCTTTTGAAACAATGGGAAAAATTAGTTTGCCAGATTCTGTTCAAGTTTTCTGTACAGAGTTCACATCAAGTCGACTTATTTTTTATTCAAGTATGGTCTGGGTAGTTGCCCTGTCAAATTTTGATGTTTAGAGTGCAGAATTTAAATATTCAAGCATTCATATTGCACCAATTTTATCTTCCTAAATGTTCATGTTTCTACTCCTCTTCTGGTATATATTCATAAAAATGTCAAAGTAAGCTTTTGTTTAATTATTTAATCTGAAATTGCATGTAGCTATTTTTTGGATTTCAAACCAAGCAGTTATCAAAGTGTTTTGCCAAAATACTATATAAATTTTAGTTTCAGTGTTGGATATAGAAACAAAAAATTTAAGTCTTGACATTTCAGTAAGTTAGCTTTAGTCATATTATTGCTTCCGTAAGTTAGTCTTGGGATAACTCGACTTCCAATTGCAGAAACAACTAAATTGTATTGGTTTGATTCATTGCATGATCTAAATTTTTGCGAGAAGTTGATTTTGTTGCTAAGTGAATTGAGGCACCACTAGAGTGCTTAAGTGGATTCCAAACTTATTTCTATTTCATAAGTGGATTGTCTATCAAACAGATAATGTGAAGAAAGTATTTGTTAATATAATGTTTGTTCATGTATGAAGGACTTGAATAAAGTTTTACAGGTGTTCAAGTACCATGTATAAAGATTAAAAAAAAAAAAAGTGATACATATTCTATCTTGCTGGTTTTATGTGGGGTATAAATTGTATGGATGACTGTTTACTTCTGAACAGGTTGAGCTATACACAGATCCCGAAACTTTTGAATTACTGGGTAAGAAATTTACCTGTACCCTGTGTATATGTGCAAGTCTTTTATTAAGTCTGTTAAATTTAGCTCTATAGAGAACTGCTTTATTGTACTAATTTGAATTTGCAACATTTTCAGGTAAAGAACACGCGCTTCTTATTTCTAATCACAAAAGTGACATCGACTGGCTTGTTGGATGGGTCTTAGCTCAGGTTTATACCTGTTTGAATTAAAATACTTTTCAGTGATTTTTAGATTTTCACAGTGCTTTCTGATTGAAATTTTCCTGAAAATATCTCGAGAAATAATCTAATTTGCTTGGATTTCTGAATAAAAGTTAAGAATCCTCTTTAAAGTTCTAAAAAGCACCTTCACCCCTGCCCAATTTTTGCCGTATGCATCTGGATATTTTTTTTTAATAAAAGGCTCATGTTTCAGAAATTTACCTTAGCCTCTGCGAAATGATCTCCTCAAATACATGAGCATTAGCAGAATGATGCACAACACTTTCCATGTTCCACATCACTTGTATATAAGATCAGTACATTGCTAATGATAAAAATC
The DNA here is from genome assembly GCA_903798385.1 of Fraxinus cuspidata. Taxonomy (NCBI): domain Eukaryota; kingdom Viridiplantae; phylum Streptophyta; class Magnoliopsida; order Lamiales; family Oleaceae; genus Fraxinus; species Fraxinus cuspidata. The sequence continues at coordinate 19,155 of CAIGRP010122481.1, forward strand.
TTACCCCTTCACTCATAATATCTGTGCAAAATAAGATAACAAACTGAGTACTGTAATTTCTTATACCAATGCACGAAGCTTCAATTTTCATATATGTTTTGTAGATAAGAGGCACGTAGTATGTTAGTTGTGATTATCAATACACTAGCAACAGAAGCATTTATACACACATTATTTTCATTATAAGGAACTTTAGTATACATAGTTCTTTATGTAATGGGTTGCCCTTTTTTTTCTTATGACTGGAATTTTATGTTTTTCTTTTGACAGCGTGTAGGTTGCCTTGGTAGTGCACTCGCTATAATAAAAAAATCAGCATTATTTCTACCTGTGAGTTTTCTTATATCTTGCTAGCTTTTTACTCTTATTCTGGAACTGAAACTTCCTTAATTTATTAATAATTCGTGATAGAGATCACTTTGAATTAAATGAAGTGATGAAAAGAATATGTTTTATTTCTTGTTTTTGTTGTACATGTTATCCTAAAGCTTTTTCCTGCCCTCATTTGTGCTCTTACCTCCCACGCTGTCAATAAAGAAGAAAAGTAAAATCAATTTAATATGAACTCAAAAGGGGAAATTTATCATAAAAGCATTGAATTTCCAGTTGGGTAACATATCCTTAATTGATTCATTTTTTATATTTCCTACAGGACAAGTCTTGCTTGTTCATCTAGGGACGCGTAATCAAAAGATAGAGAAAATAAAAATATAATTATTATTCAAAAGCGCATTTGACGATCTGATTTTCGTAAAAGTTGAATGGCTTTGTTTTCAAAATCTTTGCAACTATTCATTCGACGAAACTTGTAAAAACTGTAGTCATGGATAAAGGAAATACTACCATTTATGCAGGTTTTAGGTTGGTCAATGTGGTTTTCTGGTTTTATATTTTTAGAGAGAACTTGGGCCAAAGATGAGAACACACTGAAGGTACAATAATGCCCGCCTCTTGTTCTAAATTTCTGTGAGAATAAATGCCATCTTTGTCTATAACATATTTCTTATAGGTTCGTTATGCTGCAGTCAGGTTTCGAAGGGCTAAGTGATTACCCACGGCCTTTTTGGTTGGCTCTTTTTGTCGAAGGAACTCGCTTTACGATGGAAAAGCTTTTAGCGGCCCAAGAATATGCTGTTTCAGTAGGTTTTCCTGTTCCAAGGAATGTTCTGATTCCCCGCACCAAGGTTATTATTGTAAATAATGCGTATATACAAATATAAAGGTTCAATAGTTGATGCATTATCTCAGGTCATAACTTTCTCTGCCTTAGAGGCTCATTTCCAAACTAGCAATTTCTTTAGACCAAATGATCTTCTTGAACGAATGGTCTTTTTATATTCTTTATTCTCATTATGTTGTGCCAGTAAGATTAAAATTTTATATTTCACCGCTGGTCCATGCGCAGAGTTTCGAAGGATATTACATGTCCATATTTATTATGTTTTATCTTTTCTCATGGTGTTTTACCAGGGTTTTGTTGCAGCAGTAACTTATTTGCGCTCATTTGTTCCAGTAATATATAATATTACACTGGCTATCCCAAAAAATGAGCCTCGGCCTACATTGTTAGGACTCATCAAGGGTCGTTCCTCTGTGGTAAGCCATCAACTTTTGACAATTTTTCCTTTCCAGAACATTCTAAAACCTGGCCTCTTTTGGTTTACTGAGTCATTAATATGTTTAATGAAGAATCTTGTAAACACCTAGTTATGATCAAATTATGCTGATCAAGTTTTGGATTTTAATCGTTGTTTTGGTTGTATTTGGAATGATACAAAACCTATGATCCATGGGAAATTGTTTGTAAATGAAATAAACTCATTCAAATGCTTTCTTAACCTACATCCAAGCAGTGAGCATCTTTTTGCACATTCCGTCACCACATAGGCAATTGGGTTAGGTGTTTATATCCATTGACATTGAATAATCTCGACTTAATTGTTAAAGCGTCTCTCTACAGGTACATCTGCACATTGAGCGGCATCTAATGCAAGAATTGCCAGTAACGGATAGTGGCATTGCACAATGGTGCAAAGATATATTCGTGGCAAAGGTAAAGTGTAGATATGAATTTGGTTGATATAGCTTACCCAGAATAGAGAACAAATAGAAGCAATGCATATAAGTGAACATCCATTGCATGTTTGGTAAATAAGACTCGACAGTATCCAACAGTCTAATAGACAATATTCGACCTTTTTTTTTCTTATTTAATAGTACAGTCTGGACACAAACAAGCCAGGATTTCACATGTGGTGGTTGAAGTTGCACCCAATGATATGGTAGAAACAAAATTAATATAATATGGAGGAGAAATACAACGTCCCTGAAAAACTTTAATCCTATATTATTCTAAAGGCGTTCTCATCGAAACTAGGGCCATAAAACGTGTCACTTTAATAATATTGCTTATTGGTCAAGTAGTAAAATATGTTCGTCTAAGCCTAGAAGTAAGCAAATTTTTATTTATCAAAATGTCTGGATAAGTTACTTTTTCTTAAGTACAATTACTTATTTTGAAAATAACTCTTTAAGTTATTATCGAAATGAGTAATTTATTTCTAACTTTGACCGATAAACTAGCATAATAAGAATACTCTGTGCAATATTTGTTTCCTCTTATGTGTCATTTACCTTGTAATATGAGGCCAGTTTTTCGAGTTGTACACATGCAACCTTTAATTTAAAAGTAGCATTTTGCCTAATTCGTGTTCACAACCAACTTAGTATTTCTCATATTATTGGAACTTGAGTTTCTATCTTAAAAATGTCAACTTTTGTTAAGAGGAGTAGCTCAAGTCCTTAAACGTTGGTTAATATTTTCACGTTTAACCGATATAGGATTATTACCCTTAACACGTATTAATGCTTGAAGTTTTATTGACTGATAGGATGCTTTATTGGAGCATCATCTTGCTAAGGACACGTTTGGTGACAAACAATGCATAAACATTGGTAGACCGAAGAAATCTCTGTTGGTGCGTATCCTTTCCACGAGTTCGATAAACTTGTTACTGCGTTTTCTTAATGCATCCTTTTCCATTTTAGATTTATATTTCACTCATTTTTATTTACAGGTGGTAGTCTTCTGGTCATGTTTCCTCATTTTTGGATGTGTCAAATTTTTCCAATGGTGCACTTTCTCATGGGGAGAAATTGCATTTTGTGCTGTTTTCTTGGCCTTGATTATGATCCTTATGCAAATACTCATTGTGTTTTCCCAATCAGAACATTCAACCCCTCCAAAGATATCACAACCGGACCCGTTGAAGGACGTGCTTCTTCATAAATGAGCCGACGTAAAGTCACTTAAGACATGTTTGGCACACAATACTAAATATGACTCAACAATGGACGAATTTAGCTTTTGTTTTTTTCTTTTATAGTGCCCTTTATAGTCTAATTTACCTTATCAATCATGTCAATAATGTGTATCAGGTTCAATATAAGGATAACTCCTTTCAGTGTGCCAATCGACGAGTTCAAGACAAGTTAGATTAGATATTTGCTATGTTGCTGTACCGGGGCGAAATCACTTCAAAATTTGCTTCCTGCTTGTAGTTTGTTGCATCATTTCTTATTCTCTTTTCTTTGTTTTACCTTACATAGAAACAGAAGGCAAGGTAAATCTCAGAAAAGCATAGTATGGTAAATCTCAGAAAAGCATAGTATGCACCACTATTAATATGACTACATATGGATCGCGTAGTAAAAATAGGGAGAAGAACCATTATTATGACACTTCTTAGTGAGTCTTGCTCCATTTGTATGATGAAACTTGTCATCACGTTATGTCTTGAGACTCTACGAGTCTCTGTCAATTAGGATGGTAATTGGATGATGATTAAAATAATATCATTTTTGTTTTTTTGAATAAAAAAATTTGGGATGGGTTCGAGAAATTCGAAGCGGGACCATGTTCCCTCTATCGCTAACCCGATTACCTAGTTGGACAAGACAATACGAGACGAGATGGATGTTATATTTCCAACCTTATTGCCAATTATAGATTGATCCGTTAATTGGTGATCACAATACTTGATTCGGATACATTTCTTACTATACAAAAAAAGTTACTATTTAAAAAAAAAAAAAAGCTGTGAAACTCTTGTATACTATCTAATTGTTTGGGTTTCAAAAATATCTAATTACTTTTGAGGTACTTTTCACATGGAAACATCTTATAAAAGAATAATGCTACTCAAACAGGGATTGCAAACAATGGCAGCGGCAGGTGCTGTGTTGTGACTAAGTTTTTTTTTTTTTTTCAAACTGTCTAATAATTTTGTGCCACATATCCCCTTATTTTAAATTCCTGAGCCTATTTATGTAGCATAATTGATTATAAAATAATAGATTTTTAAATTTGAGTAATTCTTAATTCTTGTAGTGGTATTGCGCTGTCATCCTTATTAACTTGTGATAATTGATATCCATTTACAGTCAAGACAGTATAAAATATTTATTAATTGATTATAATATGATATTCATAATTATTATTAACATAAAATATATTTTTTTTCGTGATCCCCATCACTGTGGGTAATTTTATTTTCATGTTTAAAAGAAAAAAAAAAACTACTTATAATTCATCGCCCTTCAAAAAAAAAAAAATCCAATTTAGCCCACCCAATTTTTTTAAAATTCATTTTTTTTTTCAAACTTATTTGAACTACACATTTTATGGAATCCATAACTCTTTATCAACCTTTCAACTACACATTTTATGCCCAAATTAGCTATTTTAGATTTTACTCGTAGTACCAGCCATTTATTTTTAACGCCCCAGCCGCCTTAACGTACAATCAAATCTTATTTAGTCACCCCACCACAGGCCATAAATCTCATCATAAAAGCACACAAATTCTAAAGTTGAACGATCCCCACTTATGAGAATCTGATTACAAGTTAATTTCTGAGCGGATTACATATAAAACACTTGTAGAGTGTTAAACCATATTAGTATAGGGCTATTTATGTAATTGCATTTTGATTCTTTTAGTTAGGATTTGATAGCCTCTGTATATATACATGTGCAGCACAGTTATCAGATGTAATGATTTATTCTTCAACTGAAAAACAAAAAGTTTATCTTCCTGCCATTTTCTTCCTCTGCCTCCTTACAACTTTATATGGTATCAGAGCAAAAGCTTTTTTGCAATGGCAGATTTCGACGTTCAATCGAAGATTCAAAATCAATTTGATCACATCAATTCACCCATCAAGTCATCAACTGGAGAAGTTGTTGCTGGAAATCTAAATTCGATAGTTAATCAATTGATAAGTAATCCGGATAATCCTTATTATCTTCACTATGGCGATAACACATGGATGCAACTCATCTCATTTATGCTCACTGAAGAAAACTATGCGACGTGGAGTCATGCAGCTAGTATGACACTTAGTGTCAAAAACAAGGAAGGATTCATTGATGGATCAATTGTTAAACAGTCGCAGGATGATCTTCTCCATGGTGCTTGGAGAAGGTGTAATCATGTGGTTTCCTCTTGGATCATAAATTCCAATCCAAATGATCTTTATCCGAGTGTTGTGCACAAGGATTCTGCAAGGGAATCTGGATCGAGTTTTGAGATCATTATAGTCATGCTAATGGTCCTCGAATCTATGAACTAAAGAAGCAGATTGCTTCGATCTCACAAGCAAATAGCTCAGTTAATTCTTACTTCAATCGATTCAAAGTACCTTGGAAAGAGTTAGATAATTACAAACCAAGTGTTAGCAACACTCATTAAAAGTGTGAAGATCAGGTTATGCAATTCCTCATGGGGCTAGACAAACAATTCTCTGGTGTCAGAAGTCAGATCCTTCTAATGGATCCTTTACCTTCATTGAATAAAGTTTTTGCATTTATTATACAAGATGAGAGGCAGAAGGAAGTTGTTATTAAGAAACGACAAATTTTGATGTTGCAGCCTTTGCTAGTAGAGTAGTGCAAAAACCTTTTGGCACTCAGAGAACTGTGTCACTAAATCAATTCTAGAAAAGAGAAAGACCTATATGTAGTTACTGTTATATGCTTGGACATCTAAAAGGAAAATGCTACAAGTTGATAGGGTATCCTCCTGGCCATAGGCTTAGTAAAGAAGCCACTCCAGTTGCCAGTGTTGTGGGACAGGCATCGCATTGTAACAGTTCAGATGTGATGAATTCTCTCTCACATAACACAATTACTCCAAGTCAATGCCAACAAATTTTGTCCATGTTGATACCACAGCTGCAAGGATAATTATCTAGTTCCAATCAACAACCTAACCCACAGTTTCAAGATGTGTCCTCTTCATCATCCTTAGTGCCTCATGCATTTTCTTTTTCAGGTAACTGTATCTGCTTTAACTTTTCTACAATCACAGATAAATGGATCGTGGATACAAGGGCTACAGAACACATTGTTTGTTCGGTTAGACATTTGGCCACTGTGACTGCTATTGTTAGTGCATCAGTGAGGCTGCCTAATGGTGACAATGTTGCAGTGACACATATTGGCACAGTGAAATTGTCTGCTACATTGGTTTTATCAAATGTGTTAGTTGTGCCAAGTTTTAAATTCAACTTGATATCTGTCGACAAACTAAAACTTAAACATAACTGGTGCATGATATTCATTCATCTTTCTTGCATTATTCGGGATCTTTCGACATGGAGGACGATTGGGGTAGGAAATCTTAGAATGGATTATATTATCTTCAACAATTTGATCATCGTTTCAATGCTCCATCTTCATATCAATTCTCTTAGCTCAACCCATATGTAGTGATGGCAACGTGCCCCGCCCCGCCACTTCCCCTCCCCGCCCCACCTCGTGTCTCTCCCCGCCCCGCTTAGACTGGGCGGGGCAAGGCGGGGAGGGTGTGGGGCGTGGGCCTGCCCCCCCTTTTTTTTTTCATTTTCAGTTAATTAATTATTATTTTTATTCTTTACGGGGCGGGTTCGGGGGAGGGGGCACCCTCGCCCCACCACGCCAACCCGTTCGGGGTGGGGAAAATTGCCAACTCTACCCATATTCCAATATGAATTCTATAGTTTATCCTAGCATCAGTCATAGTTCTATTTTCTGTTTGAATGGTAATAAATCTAATTACACTGCCTATAGTTCTATGAGCAATACTGATCTTAATTCTAATATTGATATTTGGCATTGTCGATTAGGGCATGTTCCTATTTCCAAGTTATTACTTCTACATAAATCTATTCCTACAATCACTGTCAATAAGCATTTACATTGCATTGTTTGTCCTATGGCCAAGCAACAAAGGCTGCCATTTCCAAATAGTGACACAAAGGCTTCCAATATGTTTGATCTCATCCATTGTGACATTTGAGGGCCATATTCTGTTCCTTCCTTAGATGGATCCAAGTATTTTCTTACTATTGTAGATGATTTTAGCCGAATGACATGGACATATCTCATGCAAACACACTTTCAATGCATCATAAAATTCAGGATAATGATTCTGAATTTCACATGAATGAATTCTATCTTTCTAAAGGAATCATACACTGTTGAAATGTGTTGAAACACCACAACAAAATGGTGTAGTTAAAAGAAAACATCAACACATACTCAACATTGCAAGGGCAATTAAATTTCAGGCAAATTTACCTCATTAATTTTGGGGAGATTGTATTTTAACTACTACACACATTATTAGTCGAGCACAACTATAGTCCTTGCAAACAAGTCTCATTATGAAATGTTTTATCACACCACACCATCTCTGGCCTTTGGATGTCTCTGTTATGCCTCCACCTTGAAAAGACATCGAACCAAGTTTGATCCAAGGGCTATACCTTGTATTTTCTTTGGTTATCCATATGGCATGAATGCATACAAATTATTTAACCTTCAAACCAACACAATTTTTGTTTCCAGTTATGTTATTTTCCATGAAACTATATTTCCTTTTCATCACCCTAAATTTCTTCATTCTTTATCTCAACCTACACCTTCTTCCCAATCTGATCCTGTCATTTTTCCAACTCAGTCTTCTCTGTTTATTGATAATTCATTTCCTTCTACACATTCTCAGATTCCTTCACCTCCCAATATTCCCAATGCAAGAACTCCTCTCAATCCACCTTCAACAGTATTTTCTCCACCTGATATATCTTCATCTTCTCCTACAATATCATCTTCACCACATGTAATACCTATATGGAAATCTTCGAGGCCAAAATGAGCTCCTTCCTATCTATAGGATTATCATTGTAGTTTGACTTCTAAGGAGCCTATTTCCCAGTCAGAATCTGTGGAGAAAGGTTCTGCATTTGGCAAGCAGTATCCTCTTTTAGATTACCTGGATTATAGCATGTTGTCTTCTGCTCAACGACATTATACATGTTCTTTATCCACTATCTATGAACCTCGATAATTTGCTGAAGCATCCAAGCTTTTAGACTGGTGCAAAGCCACGGAGCTTGAGTATCATGCTCTTGTCTCTAACAACACGTGGACTATCAACAGACTACCTGTACATAAGAAGCCTGTTGCCGGTAATTGGGTTTTCAAAGTCAAGCTCAATTCATATGGCACTAAAGAAAGGAAGAACGCTCGCCTTGTAGCCAAATGTTTTACTTAGCAAGCTGGCCTGGACTATAAAGAAACTTTTGCCCCTGTTGCGAAGTTAGTCACAGTGAAGACCCTCATTGCTGTTGCAACTCACAAGTAATGACATCTTCATCAATTGGATATAAACAATGCTTTCCTTCACGGTGAATTGGATGAGGAAGTGCATGTGTTGATGCCTCCGGATTATGAGCAGCAGAGGGAGAATGGCGAACAATTAGTTTACAAGCTAAACAAGTCCATTTATTGACTTAAACAGGCTTCGAGGCAGTGGAATGCGAAGCTAACCTCATATATGATCTGGCAAGATTTCAGGCAGTCAAAATATGATTATTCCTTATTTAGCAAACAAGATGGCTGCTCATACACAGTGCTTCTCATTTACGTAGATGATATCATCATTGGTGGAAATGATTTGGCTTATATTGAGCAGTTCAAAAGGTAGTTGAATTCACAATTTAGGTTGAAAGATTTGGGAATCCTAAAATAATTCCTAGGTCTTAAGGTAGCAAGAAATTCAACAGGATATATGTCTATCAAAAGAAATATGCTCTGGAAGTCTTAGCAGATGCATGTTATCTTAGAGCCAAACTAGCACAAAGTCCTTTACCACACAACTTGAGATTAAGTAGGGATGAGGGAGAAACTATTGCAGAGCCAAGTGTGCGTCGAAGACTGGTTGGTAGGATTCTATACTTGACAATAACAAGACCTGATTTGTCTTATGCTGCGCAAGTCCTGAGCCAGTTCCTTCAATCACCAAAACAACCTCATCTAGATACAGCCATCATGTACTACGATATTTGAAAGACACATAAGGACAAAGGATGTTCTTTAACAACAAGTCTGATTTGTAACTCAAGGGATTTTGTGATGCAGATTGGCTGCTTGTTCATATACAAGAAGATCCATTACTGGCTATTGCATATTTCTGGGAAGTTCAATGGTATCCTGGAAGTCTAAAAAGCAACACACAATTTCACAATCTTCAGCTGAGGCAAAATATAGATCCATGGGAGCTGCAGTTTGTAAGTTAAGTTGGCTGAAGAACTTGCTCACAGATTTAAGTGTTATGCATACCAAAGCAGCTTTATTGTTTTGCGATAATCAATCAGCCATACACATTGCTAGCAACCCTATATTTCATGAGAGAATCAAACACGTAGAAATTGATTGCCACCTTGTAAAAGACAAAGTTCAAGTAGGAGAAGTGAAAATGCTGTATCTGTCTTCACAAGAGCAAGTCGTTAATTTGCTAACCAAGCCATTAGGAAGATCAAAATTCAAATTGTTATTGAGCAAGATGTGAGTACTAAAAATACATTGAGGGGGAGTGTTAAACCATATTAGTATAGGGGTATTTATGTAATTGCATTTGTTAGCCTCTTTATATAAACATGTGCAGCAAAAGTTATCAAATGTAATGATTCATTCCTTACGCATTTTATATGGAATCCATAACTTTTTATTAAGATTTCAACTACACATGTCCAAATTAGCTATTTTAGATTTTACCCACGGTACCAGCCATTTACTTTTAACGCCCAGCCGCCTTAACGTACAGTCAAATCTTATTTGGTCACCCCATCACAGGCCAGAAATCCCATCATAAAAGCACACAAATTCTAAAGTTGAACGATCCCCACTGAGAATCTGATTACAAGTTAATTTCTGAGCGGATTACATATAAAACACTTGTAGAATGATCGAGTGAAAAATAAAAATGGGATCTTTGATGACAGAAACTGAATTGGAAAGAATCGAAAAATCTGAATCAAAAGAAGCGATTCTATATGTCAATGGTGTTCGTCGAGTTTTGCCTGATGGGCTTGCCCACTTAACTCTTCTCGAGTATCTCAGAGGTATATTATCAACTATAATTATTCAAAGAGTAGTTTCTGGCAGTGATTTTGTTATTGGGTAATTCTTGAAATTTCAAGGAGTTTCATCTGGATAGATTTGTTTATTATTATTATTATTAAGAGTTTTCGTTTAGCCTCCAGTTGCATGAAGAATTGTTGATGAAACGAGTAATGAATGAATGATAAAGAAATAGTGTTTCTTGAGAAAAACTAACGTTGGTCCTTTATGCATTTGAAAATGCATTTGATGAATTATTATTATTATTATTATTTTTTGGGATTAGGATATATATAGCTGGGTTTTAGAAGTAATTAAATTGTCGGAGAAGGATAAAAATGTGGAGCATGATTCACTGTTCACTTGTTTTCATTTTAGTGATTATTGTTTAGTTTTTAAGATTTATGCTCTTCTTGTTTTCATAACTTCTATTTATTCTGGCCCTTGGTATGTGAATTTAAGGCCTGTGAGTCGCTCCTGTATAATTGACACAACATAATGAGTTGAAGGAATATTGAAAAGCATGTTTGGCTAAGCTTTAAAGTTACTTTCTAAAAATGTAAGTTTTGTTTGTGAAAATTGAATTTGGCAAGAAAGACTTTTACTTCTTTTGAAGCTTAGCCAAACATATTCTTATGTATTACTATTGTAAGAAAGTCTTGCTTTTATATTTGGTATTAATGTTTATATTTGATTTTTTATTGCTAATATTGTTGTCGCGTGTTTATCCTACTTTTCCCAATTTTCTTATGGAAATAATGTGTAAAACCTTCAGCTATTTTATTTGAAGATTATTTTGCTTTATGTATCTTTGTTATTCCGTGTTTTCATTCTTATACAGATATAGGTCTGACTGGGACGAAGCTTGGGTGTGGTGAGGGTGGTTGTGGAGCTTGCACTGTTATGATTTCTTATTTCGATCAAAATTCGAAGAAATGTGTGTGAGTTTCCCTCCCTCCCTCTCTGGTGTATTGATATATAGGTGTGCTTGTGTGCAAGCAAGGATTCATGCTTAACCATGATATGCCAAGTAGTGAATGTTTGTACACAAGATAGGACTAGATAGTATAATGAACAATATTTAGCTTCTTTTTCTTCATCTATTACTATTCTGTGCTATCTAATCGTCCTTACCAAACATGCCTTTAGTGTTTGGGAGTATGATGATTTTTTATTTCTCAGCTTCATCATATCGAGTTCTGTGGTCTATAATCAGATTCAAGAATTCTTTCTGTGCGCTGAATAACATCATTGGATGTTAGGAATTTATTGTTGTTTCGATATGGTAGTTATCTTTCTGTTCAGAGGATGGCTTGAAGTTCTGATCGCATGATTACTAAAATACTGGCATTTATAAATAGCCAATTTCTCATGCAGTATGCCCTGGTATTGTATCGTGCCACAGCAAAGGTATCACAGTCTAAGTCGCAGGAGCATTCCATGTAGCATTTCGAGGAGAAGTAGCTAGATAGCCCGGCATGCCGTTGTGTTGAACTTATGCTAGTTTTTTTAGCAAGAACACTGAGAGCTTTGAAGTGTCTGAATTTAATCCATAGATTGGTCCAGAATTTGTTCATTGTAAAAAGATTAAAAAGAGAGTGTTGACTTTCCTTTAACTTTGTCATATTACATATCCACTGCTTTTTTTGTTTTAAAATGTATTTTAGTTCAACTGTCATATAATAGAAATACGATCAAGCTTCTCTACGACTTGAATTTTGTTAGTTTTCCTGTGTATCTACTAAATATTTCTGTTTTTGTTATTTTTTGCCTCACCTTCAAAATGTTCTTATATTCGTCCTGTATATCTTTCTAGGCATCATGCTATTAATGCGTGCTTGGCTCCTTTGTATTCTGTTGAAGGAATGCATGTGATTACAGTTGAAGGGGTTGGTAATCGCAGATATGGATTGCATCCAGTTCAGGTATTCTTACTATATCAGTATATTGTATATAAAGACTATTAAAACTTGTGCTTTTGTACACAGGAAAGAGTTGGTATTGCAAATTTGATTTTCTCGTCCTATTTCCCTTTTGAGTTCCTATTTTGATTTTTTGTCTATTACCATGTTTGAATATGGTTAAAAGCAAGTAAATTCAACTTTTAAGTTACTCATTATGCCAAATGTAATTTTCATGTCTTAGCAAGACACCGTCTTCAACATATATAAATAGAAATAGATAAACGAATAAA
>CAIGRP010122490.1:0-35367 GCA_903798385.1 Fraxinus cuspidata
CGACAATAATTAAGCTCCACAACTTAATATATTATGCAATTTTGCAATCACATTTTGATCGTATGGATATTCCTTCTGGGATAGATACTCCACTTCCCTAGTTGCCAAGTTCTGCGAGAAGTATTGGCTCTATTTCAATTCGCGTACCAACTCAGTATAACGACGATAATTAGGCTCCATAACTTAACAGATCATGCAATTTTGCGATCACGTTTTGCTCATCAATGGATGCCCCCGTCTCCATGTATTAATTTTATGCATATATTCATATGCCTTTCATATTAAAGTGGCATATTCAAATAATTATTATTTTTTTATTTTGGACAGTTGAACACATTGTCAACATATTACCGACACATCAAGAGATATATGATATCGGACAATCACACTATATCGACACATAGCCAACTTATATCGTAAATGTCAGATGGCAAGTCCAATTTATAAGATTAATGTTATTTAACACCCTTGGTGATTAACACCAATTTACGTGATAATACTAATAATATTAAATTACACGTTCAATTAAATACATGAAATTATGGTACACTTAATATGACTTATGATATGCTAACACCTAAATTGATCTTCAATACCACTGATAATATATAACATTATTCAATTTATAATGATAATTGAGTAAAAATTTAGTTAAGATTTGCTGTCGAATTTATTATACATCCAATTAATTATTGACACGTCATTTTTAAATTAACTTCGTCATCTCAAATTTACCCTCATTAATTTCACCACTAACTTACCAAATTAACGACATGTTAATTTAAAAATAATATGTCAATAATTAATTCAACGAACAATTGGACAGCAAAAATTAGACACCAGAACCCGACTCATAAAAATTAGTTCTAGTCAACTTAAGATATTGATGGGCCCTACTTATGCTCTTTTTCCTTTTCAAATAAAGCTACAAAAATGTTTGTCCTCTTCTATACGTGGTATACATAGAGAAAGGGGACCCATACCCCCAAGTCCCTCCAAACCATAGTTATAAAACTCGGCCTCGCTCGGCCGATCGAGCCAGGAACCCGCTGATCCGGGCCCTTATCCGAGTCAGATATATTAATTTAATAGTAATACACATGACTCGATCAAAACTCGACTTTGACTGAGTTAACTGACGGTTTTGACCGAGTTAACCCGATCGATTTACCGATTTTCAAAATTGTTTAAAAATTTTGGAGGTTCAAGGAATTAGAACCTTTTACCTTTAAGTAAAACAATTAGTTCCTCACCAATAGAGTTGTAAAATACTTTAGTGTTAATGTGCTATAAGTTATATGTAACCAATGAATCATATATATTATTCATACTAATTTTTCTAAAACTATTTTTATAAAAACTTTAGTTAAATATTTTATTTTATTTTATGGACCTAATTAATTAGTGAAAAGTAATTTTAAAATAATAATTTTGCATAAATTTTTTTAAAGGGCTTGATGTTAAAACACAGTGGCGTTGCAACCTACGAACGCCGATCCCACTCATCCGAGCTATATAGTACATACTTGACTGGGCGCGAACTCAGCAGGCAAGGGCAAAATATTGTCAGAAAAATCACACACTCGATCTCTCTCTAAAAATTATACAGAAAGTTTCGCAGCAAATTTCTGTTCATATGTCTATCTATATACAATCCGTGAAGGAAACGGAAACTAAAAAGGTGTAATTGTTGATTTCAATTTTCCAAACAGAAAAGATGAGTCGTCGCTGAGAAGAAAAAGGTTTCAATTGACCAAACCAAACCCTTTTTTTTTTTTTTTTGAGTTCTTTAATTCGAAGCCAGCACGAGCTGATTTCATGGAGTCCCCTACGCCTGTTTCTCGATACATCTCCCAGAATTCCAAGTAGTAATATTTTTCGTTACGTAATTTTGTGTATGTGTTTGTATGAAGCGTTTATGGGTGGGGGATTTTTGATGGGTGCAGGAAAAGGGTGTTTCCGGGTGGGGGTTCTAACGGGTTTAAAGAAGCGGATGTGGTGGAAATCTCGCAGCCGATTAACCGGGCTTCGAAAGTCAAGCTGTTGAAGCAAAAAGAGGTAAAAGAATGATTTTTTTAATTTTAATTTTTTGGCGAAACTTTATTGAATTTTTAAGCTGTGCATTGTATTCTGATGAGTAATTGGGTATATATATTCTTCTATTTTTCCTTTTTGGAGTTGGGGCAAGGGGCGTAGTGTTTAAAGTGGTAGGAATGTGCAATTTACTTCTGTTTTTTTTTTCCCCTCTCGGAACTAGTAAACTCAGAATTGCATTGAGAAGAATGGAATTGGAAGTCTTGGAAAGAGAATGAAGAATTATTTTGCTGAGATTTTATAATTCCATTTCACATTTTTATTTGAATTATGGGTTTATTTTTGAGTTTTCTATTGCATTGTTTTCTCAACTGTTTTTTTTTTTTGCAATTACCACAACTTAATGAACTCAAAAATATGGAATTTTATGTTTGTGATGCCCTTTCTGCATTTTCTATCAAATATAGCTTATTTTTCATGGTGATGTAACGTTGAATATGGGAATCCGCACCTCAAATTTCTATATTGGAGAAGGGGCACATCTGTCAAGAAATATTGAAGAGTTCCCTACCTGACTGTTTAGAAGTAAAAGTGTTGAACAGTTTTGCATGTTTGACATTTTTCAGTCAGGATGATGGCATACTATCATATGATAACATATAGTCCTATGCTATTGGGAGCATTGATTGAATGGAATAAGTCCAAACATAGAATTGACAACCGATATAACATACAAACAAAGTTGTGAAAATGGTAGAGGGTAAAGTATAAACTAACATTGTGTGTGAATGCTAAACAACTAAACATATTCACTTTTTACTCAAAAGGTATGTAGTTTGCTGAAAACATAATTTTTTATCGTAATGAGACTAAAAGATCTTACAAGATCTATTATTTTCTGTTTCAATTCTGTCCTCTGTGCTGCTGGTTGTTATTTAGAAAGTCTGGGGAGGTCATAGTAGATGTGCTATGTGGATTGATAAAAATGTGTATCATTCACCTTTTTCAGCTCAATATTACGGTTGCTGCAGTTATTGATTTAGGTCTGTTACTCCATGTCGCCTGTCCAAGAGGATTTCATAGCAATTGTTCTGTAGTTCTTTCTAACAACAACAAATAATTTCTTTCTACTGGAAGTAGAGTTCTAGAATTTGGTGCTAGTTTATTTTGTCCAGTTTAATTAGTAAAAATATGGTGGGGAAGTGTCAAATTTAAAGAATGGGTGACAAGTAGGAGATATTGGTATCTTTTTTCCCCATCATTTGAATGGACTAACTGTTGTGCAGCAAACCTTACCACAGAAGATTATCTTGTATAAATCCATTTTCTGATCTGTGGTTAATGGTACTATAACTTGTTGCCTGAACTAGAAAAACTATAAAATAATTGATGTGTTTGCTTTTTCAATTTGATTGGCTCTGAGATAGACTTTAGCATCATTACGATCATTGTTGTTAATAAGTCCTTTTAATTTCACATTTCTTGGTTTATTTTTTATTATTTCTTTTTCTGTTGTTGTGCTTAATTCTACACTTTTGATGCAACCTAATTTTTATAAATCGAATTTCTTGAAGGTTATTTGTGATGAAATAATAGATGTAGAGATGGATGAAGACTGTGATGTTGCACTGTTAGACGGGCAAGTTGACACAAGTGGCAAAGGCAAGGTAATTAAGAGTTAAGAAGCACACATGTAAATTTGTTACGTACCTGTATTCAATACGTATTCAAGCTCCGATACTCTCCAATACCCTCCGATACGTACAAGATACTTTTTAAAAATTATTTTATATATATTTTTAAATTTTCGGTACGTATTTTTTAATTATTTCATATTTTTGTATGATTTTCGATACGTATATGATACTTCATGGTTCACATGCACCTTTATTACAAAACATTGTTTTGAAACTTTTTGTGCAACCTTCTTCTTCATTAGTGCTGAAAGAAATTGGAATACGTACTCTTTTGTGCACTTTACGAGAATGAATAAAATATCTCTACGAGTTGAAGAATTGATTTTCATTCATAACAATTTGCCTTTTTTATTAAGAAAATTAGATCTCTATTGAAAAGGAGAATCCGAAATGTGGGATATTACCGACGACTCATTTGATACTCTTGAAACTGTTGGACTGCTTGAGGTTGCTAATCTACCATTAGATCAGCCGCCCACATTAGGATTACTCGTTAATGGTTGATCAAATTGGATGGATTCACCCTCTGAAACAAGAAGTTCAAGAGCTCATACTTCAAAATACACTCTCTTCCTATTCCTTCTCATCGCAAAGCTACATCGCTAGCCAGCAAGCATTTTCAAGACTAGCCAGGATTAGAGAGTGTTATTTTTATCAATAATGAAGAAATTTATGTTGACGATGACAATTGATAGTTAAGATAAAGTGTTTCAGTATTTTATTATATTTTTATTAACATGCTTACTATATTATTATTTTTTTATTTTANAGTATTTTATTTTATTTTTATTAACATGCTTACTATATTATTATTTTTTTATTTTAATAATATTATGTTGAATTTTATAACACGTATCGGCGTATTCTAATTTTTAAAAAAAAGTTGTATTGGCGTATCAATATCGTATCGTGTCCGAATTACGTATCCGTATCCATGCTTCTTATACTAAGAGTTGTCACTAACTATTATTGCATTGTGCTTAGAATCATCAGCCTCCAAGCTTGATTTTGTGTTATTTACATTGTTCGTTACAGTTTCTTATTGATAACTATGCACTAATGGATTCATTTTTTCATTTTGCTCATAGGAAGTTCTGTCCGACTTTTCACTGGGTCTTAGTAGTATAGCTACTGGTGTATCTGGGAATGGCATTCAGTCGTCCAACAATGGCTCTGCTGAATTACATAATTCTAGTAATGTAGATGATTTCAATTCCTCTCTCTTATACGGAGAAGATATGTATTATGATGATCTCATTGAGGAAGAATATGCAATTTTGCAATCACATTTTGATCATATGGATATTCCTCCTGGGATAGAGGCTCCACTTCCCTGGTTGCCAAGTTCTGCAGGAAATAACATGAAGTTAACGACCCCAAGCACTTCAACTAATTCAAGTTCGCAACTTCAGTTGAATGATGCCAATCTCCCTGCTGTGAATTCGTCTCACCCGCCACGGAATTTTAAAACTATTGTAATAAAGGGTCAGTCAACTTCACGGAATAGTTCTCAGTTTGGTACCCAAGTGCATGCTGTTAGTCAACCTGTGGAGTTGAATCTGTCTTCAACTATGTGGGAACCAGCTCTAGATCAAGAGAAATTGAACACTTCAAGCAGTACAGCCTATCATATTTCAGAAATCTCAAGTAATTTGTTGAATCTTATACACGGGAAGGACCCTTTGCGCTCTTTTGGAAAGAGTAGAAGGAAGTCTCATGTACCACCTCCATCACCTGTTCTCTACAGTCCACACAATCAATTTCCTGCCAGTTCAACGCATTTTTCCAGTAGTGTGAAGACGCAAGTTGGTAGCGATTGTAGCTATCCAAAATTGAATCCAAATATGAATATGTTCGAACCTTGTCCACTTCCTCCTGGATTTATTGGTGGAAGCTCATCTGCCCCCATGAACGAAAGTAATGCACTTCCTGTAGCAACTCTAGAACCGCTCACCTATGTGGAGAATAGGAATGTGGATGAAATTCTTCAGAATTTCAATCTTTTTAAGCAATTTGACACCGTTGAAAATTACTCTGACCACCACTACTCGAAAAATGGTTCATCTATGCAACAGGCAAGCTCACCTTCAACGGATGCATATTAATCCCTCTCTGCATGTATCGTCTATAGTTTAGTTTTTGCATGTATTCACATGCCTTCATACAAACATCTTTAATATTTGATATAGCGGTCAAAGGGTTGGACAAAGAGAATACAAGAGGAATGGAAGATCCTGGAGAAAGATCTGCCTGGTAAATTTTTCTGAAATTTTAGGATCAAATTATGATGATATACGAGGAAAAATTAGTTCTAGTCTCTTTATATTTTTTAAACTTACAGCGTTACCATCATTTTACTGAGCTTGTTACAATGAGTACATACCTCACCTTCTATTTTCCTATTGCCACTCTATCAGATACAATATTTGTGCGGGTCTATGAATCCAGAATGGATCTTTTGAGGGCTGTAATAATAGGAGCAGAGGGAACTCCATACCATGATGGTCTCTTTTTCTTCGATGTCCTCTTTCCTGGAAGCTATCCTAATGTTCCACCTGTATGTTTCTGATATTTTTGTGTCACTGCTTCTACACCTCTGAATATGTCAATGCATTGTCTCGCATTGAGCCTTTATCACTTGTTGCAGCTTGTCCATTACCACTCTGGTGGCCTTTGCATCAATCCAAACTTGTACGGTTGTGGCAAAGTATGCCTGAGCCTTCTCAACACTTGGGGTGGTAGCCAGAAGGAGAAGTGGATCCCTGGTGTATCAACTATGCTGCAAGTTTTGGTCTCTATACAAGGCCTAATTTTGAATGCTAAGCCCTATTTTAATGAGCCCGCATATGCAAATATGAGTGGTTCAGCAAGTGGAGAAAAGTGTTCTCTGGCATACAATGAGAATACATTTATCCATTCTCTCCAAACGATGGTGTACAGTATGAGGCGACCGCCAAAGGTAAGATGAAGTCGAGTTTCTCTTTATGAACTTCCATGATGGTTAAGTTCAATTTGTTCTTTCCTATTTGGTGATGACTTCACTCTACTGAGTTGACTTTTGTTTTGCTCGTAGCATTTTGAGGACTTTGTGGTAGGACATTTCTGCAAGCATGCTCGTGATATTCTGGTTGCATGTAGAGCCTATATGGAAGGCGCTCAAGTGGGTTGTCTTGTCAAAGGGGGTGTTCAAGATGTTGACGAGGGTGATAAGAGCTCCTCCTTGGATTTCAAGGCCAATTTGGCAGGGTTCATCACTACGCTTGTAAATGCATTTTCTCAAATTGGCGCGAAGGATTGTCAAGAGTTCCTTTGTTTGGCTCAAAAGGCCAATGAACAAGTGCCTGCTCTACCTGGGGTCCAAAATCTCTACTATTAGGTCAATTAAATTACAATTGAGACTTGCGCAACGTATTCTGCATGCAATATGTGCTCTTCTTGAATTTTGTTTTTGAAAACTTGGGATGTATGTAAAAGTTACGAAGCAGTGAATGTTAATGACTTCAAAATGCTTATTTTAGTAATAAAATGTCATAACGAGGATATAACTCGAACTGTTTTTATCCTGATATGATTCATTTCCTATATGCTGTAATATACGGTTGCTTTGTTATTCAAATTTTCAAAATGGGGGAAGATAAAAACTCTATAAGGAGAATAAGTTAGGGTAATTAGCACATAACGTTTCCACTTTTCATTGTTATTGTGGAAGACGTCCATGCTTTTCATTTTTTGACATTTTCATCCTTATTTTCACATTTCATTGCGTAAAATGTCATTTTCACTTATTTTCTCAATTAAAAATTATGAAATGATCAATATATCATTCTCTTTAAATAAAAGAAAAAGAAAAAAATTAATTGCAATCACTGTCCCAAATTTTTTAAGAAGTCCATATAAGTCACAAATAAATTATTAAAAAGGTAATTAGCACATAATGTTCCTACCTTTCACTATTATTATAAAAAATGTCCTTACCTTTTTTTTTTTGCATTTTCATTATCAATTACACATTTAATTGCACAAATATCATTTCTGTCTATTTTCATCCAATTTCTCAATAAAGAAGTGAAATGACGAATATACCCTTCTATTTAAAAAATAAAAATATATATTTAATTTCTAATTCTTTAATAACTTATTTGAGACTCATTTGCACTTTTTTATTTTTTTTATTTTTAAATAAATTTAATCGGGACTCGTTTGTACTTTTTTTAAAAAAAATTAATTTTTAGGGGATGTTCTCTTTGTGTTTGAGTGTTGTGTTTTGAGTTTTGAATCCATTTTGTATTTTGAGTATCCATTTTGAAATTTTTGAAAATGTGTTCTTTTTTAGATCTTGAAAAATTGTTTTGAAAACGTCCAAAACGCGTTTTGAAAATTTTGACTTGATTTAACTTAAAACACCAAAAACAACAAATTTGTCATTTTGGGTTTTCTTTATAAATTTTTAACTTGTTTTCAAAAACGCGTTTTCGAAAATGGAAAAGAGGACGCGTTTCACTGTTTTGAAAAATCGAAAATAGAAAACGGCTTGAAAATGGTAAAGAGAATAGACCTTTAATAATTTATTGTGGACTTGTTTGCACTTTAAAAATTTTTAGGACTATGGTTGCAATTAATTCTTCAACTTTTTATTTAAATTGGAAGGTATATTAGTTATTTACAATGAAATGTGAAAATAATGGTGAAAATGTCAAAAAATGAAAGGTATTGACGTTTTCCACAATAATAATGAAAGGTTGGAACGTTATGTGCTAATTATCCTTTATTAAATGTAATAATTATTAATTAAAATATAGAGTGAATTTGTCTCTTTAAATTTGGAGAGTCTCTTTAAACATATTTTTTAGTATCAACTTTTTAAAATAACATTTTGTGTTTTAATAGTCTCTCAGAGATACTCTTAACACTCAAAATTTAGATACTCAGATTCACTCTATATTCTTAATGTACAATTATTGTATTTAATAGGTCATGAATTTCAATACTCTACTACTTAAATTATTTAAACCTCATTTCAATTGACTGCTCGTTAGCATGTAAAACTTTATGTAAGAATAAAATATGAGAAAATAGCAATAAATATTTTTTTAGAAAAATAAAATAAGTAATCAAAATAGATAGTTTTGTTTGATTGAGCGGGTTTGGTTGTCCAAATAAAATAAAAATCATTGAAAATTAAAACAATTTAAATACATTTAATTATAGTGAGCGGGTTTGGCTCTCCAAATTTGAAGAGTCAAACCAACTCCCCAAATTAAAATATTAATTTAGATAGTCTCTTGTAGAATAATTATAGGGGTTGGCTTTTTAAATTATAGAACATTTTATATTTAAAAAGTCTATTGAAAATGATTAAATGAAATGTTTTGACTTAAAATTTGTAATGAATTTTAATCTACACCAGAGAGGGACTTGTTTTCCACCTGAGTTCACCTCCAATGAATTAAAACAAATATACAGTATGTCACAAATCAATATTGATAGTAACAAAATAAAAATGCGGAAACTAAAGAATTCAAGGAATTGGTCGTCCAATTCGGCTAAGCCTACTCTGGGGGGCTCAGAAATAACTCAAACCCGTCACTATGCAAAGAACCGTCAAAGAGAGAGATTTACAATGATTTACAACCAATAATCAGAAACCGGACATAACTACTTCTCTATTGATCATCGATCCTCTAAAGAATCTCCCAACAATAACCTATACTATACAACAGAGAACAACCTCACTGCATTGGACAATTGCAGGTCTCATTCTAAAGTAAGTCATAAATTTATTAGAATAATTTTCAGTCATTTAATTAAATTTAATGAACCATTTATTTTTAATATTATTAACGTTAGTAATTTAAAATATATCTTTAATTCCAAATTAATTACTGATGTAATACTTGTATGGATAAACTAAATTTATTGAGATAATTTTTTATCAATGGTGAAAAACTCAAATTGGCGAATGTTAAATTATTATTTTAATGTTATCGTGTTAGTCACGTACTTTTTGTCGATAATAGTTATATGTAAAAATAACTTTTTAAGTAAAAATCATTTATAACAAAAGCAAGAAATTTCTCTCATGATTTAAATAATAGCTTACGAGAATATCACTTATAAGTAAAACAATCAATATTTAAACAAAAAATCATTTATAAGGAAAAATACGCTGAAAAAATTACTTGTAAGTAATAAAATCTTAAAACTAAAAAATCCCTTAGAGCTAGAAAGGTCTTTTTGTTTTTCAAAAAGTACAGACTCGTGCATATGCCCAAGCCGTTTACTAACAGGTACCGTTCACTTTGTGGAAACCTATGCATATCTTACTTATCATGGATATTTTTCACCTTCTCAAATGTTCGAACTCAAGACCTAAAAATTTCGCGAGGAATAAGATGGGCATAAGCTCTTCCAAATCGAATAGTACGTATGAGTTAACCGAATGTCGCAAGGCCTAGAGTTGTCGCAAAAAAAAAAAAAAATACTTGCTCAATTGGTAACAAAATTCAATTTAAGCCTATCATAAATTAGAGGTATTGAATTCAAATTTCGAGGAACGCGATAAACATATGTGAAGGGTAAAATGATCACAAGCTTTCTCAAAATGGATAATATGTATGAGTTATCACTTGGACGCGAAGGTCTAAATGATGAATGTAATTCACTCGTTAACTAGTACTTTTAAAACATAGTTTTTTGATTTGTTTTTGAGTATTTTTGAGTGCTTTGATGCGCTTGTCTACGTTGTTTTGTAGTTTAGGTAGTTTGAAGAAAATAACATATTTTGGAGCTCGGAGTAGAGCTAAATTGTTGATTATGAGAGTGGGCATGGAGTGGGATGGAAGAAGAGAAAAATAAAGTGGGAAATAGGCAAGGAAATGAGACCAAAAGTGAATGAAATATATGGGCACAGCAGAAAATCAACAGAATGCTGGGAGCTGTTATTTGGCTCCCCACCCAGCCGTAATAGAAATCAGCAAAAATTGTCGGAGCTGTGGCGCCAGCAAAGGGGCGGCTGGGGCGCCAGACATGAGCTTCGCTGCGCCGCTACCCAAGGTTAAAAAAATCAAAATTTTTAGAAAGTTTTCAGCCCGATCCAATCCCAACTCCTCTTGAAACATTAAGGGACTATAAATACAAACTTGAAAACCTACGGGGGATTCAACACCGCAAGAGGCAAGAAAACAAAGGATTGATCTAGAGAAAAATGAGACAACAGGGGGAAGAAGAATTCCAGCGTCAAACCAGTTTTTATTTCTTTTCTTTTCTAGGTTTTGAATATTGAATTTGATTATGTATATTGCATTAATCATATTCTAAATTTATAATCTGGGGTTTGATGTAGCCATAATTTGAGATATGTTTGGATTTTAATACAAGTATTTCTTTCAGTTTTTTCATAAGTTTATTTGTATTTATTTTTGCGTATTGCTTTCAATTACCTGATCAATAATTGAATGATTTGATGATTTAAATTTTGGCACTCAAGAGAGAGAAATTTAAACGTGATCTAAGAATGACACAACCTAAATTTTGTAGGTTTTAAAAGAATGTAAGAAATTTTTGAAGCATATTCCACTTAAGAACCACGAACTTGATAATTTATAAATTTTAATTCGAAATAGAGATATTTGAAGTGAAATATATATATAAATTATATTCGGCACTCGAGAGAGGGAATAATATTAATTTAGGGTTATTGCTTATAAATTTAGGAAATATAGATAGAAGTAATTATATAATTTGAGAAATAGTGTCGATAGTGTGGTGAATCACTCCCTATGCTTTCTCGGGTTAATAAATCTCGAATAATTTGCCTACTGCCACAACATCCACATTAGATTAGTATAAAAAATATTGATTTTAAACTTAATTTTCTAGATTAAATAAAAACTAAAATAATTATAGTACTTAGTAGGAGTTAAACATCAATCCCTATGAGTTCGACACTCTTATTCTTTTTATATATTACAAAACTTGACACTATGCACCTGCAATATAATTTACGTTGTGTAACACGTGTGACACCAGAATTGTTACACTATCTAATACAATCATTCCTAATCTTGTCCATCCTAATACCATCTCTCTTAATCCTATGCGATTTACTAAACGTGCCCATTAGACCTAAATTCTTTATAGGTGACATGATTATAGGAGATACACAATGTACATTCACTAGGTTGTGCCATGCCTCGACAAATGATAATTTTTTAAACCCTTTTATTTTCCTATAGTTTTTCCCGATAAAGGAATTTTCGTGGTATAAAATTACAAAGTACAATGAGGGTGTGTTTGATAGATATTATTGAAGAAATAATGTACTTTAAATAGTGATATAATGAGAAATATGTGTTTAAAAAGTAAGAAAAAATTATTAATGTGATGAAAAATATTATTTTATTGAAAAATGTGTGGTTGAAAATGAGTTTTGAAAGCATGTATATCAAACATAGACCAAGTATTTTCATTAAGAAATAAGGAAAATTGAAAATGAGTGGAACAAGATCAAGACTTTGCAAGTAAATATAACAAAACAAAAAATCAAAATGCCCCCATGCAGGATCGAACTACAGACCTTCAGTTTACAAGACTGACGCTCTACCACTGAGCTATAGGGGCTTTATGTTAGATTGTGTGGAATACAATTTATATAATATATTATTTATCATTAAGTTTATTAATTTCATTCAACTTAAGCTTTGCTAAACACAGCACAGCACAGCACAGTGAGCAGTAGCAGTAATTGAGAGAGAGATGGCATCGAGAGGAGTAGGGTTAGAGATGGAGAAGATGAGCGTGGAGCAGCTTAGAGCCCTAAAAGAGCAAGCCGATCTAGAATTCAATCTCTTTCAAGACAGCCTCAACAATATCCGTACCGCCACCGCTCGCCTCGAAATCGCCTCAACCGCCCTCCATGACCTCTCCCTCCGTCCCCAAGGTATTACTATTATTATTGCTGTTTACAAAAAGTAAATATAAAAAATCTTCTGTTTATGTGTGCATATTGTATTATTTTACTAAAGATTTTTATTTAAAATTTTCGTGGGTTCAGGGAAGAAAATGTTGGTACCTTTGACGGCGTCGCTTTATGTTCCTGGAACGCTGGATGATTCAGAAAAGGTGCTGGTGGATGTAGGCACTGGTTACTTTATTGAGGTTAGTCCTAAATTACTATACAGTGCTTGGAAAATTTGGGAATCAGTTCACTGTTATTCTAGTTTTCATGATAAAATATTTTTCTGTTTGTATATCTAGTTATGACGTTTTAGCAGTTATAGCATGCAAGTCACGCATTGATTATAAGTTGAGTTCAAAATATTTTATGGTGATGCAGATCTTATTTTCAAAATTTGTGTAAATAAATATTTCTATAGCTGTGCCAAATAGTGCTTTTGTAATTTGAGAAAAGGAAGAAGGAAAAAAAAGCTGATTTAGTTTTGTAGCTTGCATTCAGATATTATTTGCTAGATTTATGAGCAATTTTAATGGCATATCACATAGTGTGTGTTTGAGCCGTCCAATGAATGTATATTATTTTTTGTAGTGATAAAGCAACTCCACCGAAAGTACTGTTGTTTGGTGATTACAAGGGTTAGGGCTGCTAATGAGAATATGTTGTAGTCTACCACAAATTACACAGTGATACATTAAAGCCATGTAACTAGGTCCTTTTTCAGAGAGTTATCAATCTCACATCACAGTCTCTAAACGAGCTCTTTGACATCTGAACCAAGCCTTTCAGTTCTTATTCCTTATGTAAGCTTTTGTAGCATATAAATTTCAATTAGGGTAGTGTGTCCGTGCCCGTGTTCGACATGTGTTGGACACGAGTCGATACCGACACTTCTCGGACACTCTACCGTAATTATTTTTTTTATATTAGAAATATTATATATTGTTAATTCAAAGTTATTAGCATCTAACAAATATGTACTCATGCTTAAAAGATTTCAATAAGAAAAATTAATAACAAGTATAAAACTAAATTTATACTATATAAATGAAGAATTTTTAAGAATTTAATCAACGTGTCGATGTCGTGTCGTGTCTGTACTTTTTTTATAAATTGCATGTCGGCGTATCCGACTCGTATCGTGTCGGACACGCGTGTCCGTTTCGGTGCATAGGTAAGCTTTCAATGGACGTTGTTCTCTCATAATTTCTCTGCTTATTCAAAAATTCACATTTGGCGAGCTATTGAAATGGAAATGCTTGTAAATCAGTAAATGCTAGAACAGATGACTAAAGTGCTAATAATCCAATTACAATCTGATAGAGGGCTCCCTAGAGTAGAATTCTTGATAACTACCTCCTTGTGTTGCAATTATTTGAATTGAGAACATCTTCAAGCTCTTCTCAAAAGCCGGGTGCTAGGCAGGCTTTCAATTGCCCCATCATCAAGGTTTATTTTAATGTGACCTGGATATAATGTGAGATTGTTAATGTTGAAACATTAACTAATGCCATTATCAGTTAATCACTTGAGCATTGAAGCTTGGCTTCTTCAAACTCCCGTATAAATCAGCACTTTGCGGACACCACTTAATGCGATTGGAAAATTATTCAGGTCTTAGCCGAACAATCACTATTTTCATTCATCAAAGGAAGCAAAGTGCATTGCAATATAAAAACTTTCCTGATAACTTTATTATTATTCTGTTCATTTCTCCTTTTCCAGTAATTTACTGGTTGAGCTTACTGAATGCTTCAGATTCTGATGCTTGGTCAAGCGTTGATATGTAAAACAACCAAGTCAATTGGTTTTCGACTGGAAGCCCGCAAATTCTGAAGTATGAATTTGATACTGTAATATAATTTCAAATCAGTCGAGTATTATTTTTCCCACGCATGGAATCTACTCTTTCCTTAAGTGTTTCATACTCATTCTTGAACTTCGAGCCTTCAGAATGTGAGAGCTTGATACTTTTTGACTTTTTCCTTGTAGCAATCCAGACACCTTTGCTGCTACACAATATTTTTAATATCTGCTCTCACTTATAAATCCTAGAAACATATGAAATAGTTAAAGTAAGTAGATCCCTACCGTTTTTCCCCTGCTCTAGAATTCTGATGATTTAACATCAATCTCCTCAAATCTCTTTGATCTTCACATAATCCTGCATGGCTATTCTGTCCAGATCTGATCCACATCTTTGGTAGCCTAGTCTTTGAACACAAAGTTTGCTGTTTTTTGTCCAAGACTTTAAATCTCCGAGTTTGGATGGTTTCTCCTGGGGATTGTTTTGTTGGGACATTTTGGGAGGGGACTGCATGTAGGCGATTGAGGAGTTTATCCAGAACTGAGTGATCAGCCTGTCACAAATTTTTTTCATGGCTCATTCTGAAATAATCAGACTCTTTAATATTAATAATTTTCATCCGCAGTTCGGTTGTCAAGTTTCTACATGATTATTGCTCAAGTTTTTGCCAATAGGATGACACAAGTTTTGAGTGAATGGCTTTTGAGTTGAGAAGGGCCTAGTTTCTAGCGTTTCTATGGGCATCTACATCAAAGGAGTTTATATTGTTCTCCTTTTTCTTTAATTGTTATTATTTGGAAAGATGTGGTTTTTTTCTTGATTTCTTTAGTTTTATAGATAGAGGACATCTCGTCCTCTTGATAGTTGTAAAGTTATTCATTGATTAATAAATATTTTTTGTTTCCTATCGAAACAATATAAGAAGAGAGAGAATGTTGGGTTTATTTATTTTAGCCCCATTTCAGCCTAGGTCATTTAAATTAATGATCTGAATATAGGCCACGATCTTGTGAGTTCAGCACGTGTATTAAGCTCCACATACTAACAGGAAGGACGAGCAAAATAAGTTGTTCTGATGTAACTAAGTATTCAAAGACAAATGGACATGCTATTTTACTGCTTTCTTCAACGTGGCATACACTGAAAATTGTAGGTACTAACATAATCTTTGCATTCTTTTTGTTTGAGCAGAAAACAATGGTGGAAGGAAAGGAGTACTGTGAGCGTAAGATTAACTTGCTGAAGTCTAATTATGACCAACTTCTTGAGGTACATATTTATTATATTTTGTTACTTTTTGAGATTTTTCATCTTATCTTCAAACCACAATTACAACAGAACATTGTCCTAACGAACTTTTAATGTAGCATTTCCCTTGGTTTTGGAGTTCAAAATTTTATCCTAACTGGAAACTTTTTCTGCTTTTTCTTTTTCACCCTTGACGCCTTAGCTCAATAAGTAGACTCTTGGTTTTATGCAGGTTGCCACTAAGAAGAAAAGCATAGCAGATGAAACCGGGGCAATATTACAAGCGAAGTTGAAGCAACTAGCCCCCATACAATAAGTATTGTCATTTTGTTGTAACATCTGGTGGCACTTTAATCTTGAAATGAGCAGAATATTTGAACTATAATTTCGCCTTCGTTGAAGAAGAAACTTGGAAAGTATTACAAAAGAAGAATGTATTGAATCATATCCTATTTTTCTCATCCATTTCCCGGAGATTTTGTACTTAAAAAAACACAAAATAGCAGATTATGGCGGTTGGAAAGTTTATCCATTGTGTGAATACGGCAACAAGTTTCAGTCTGCATGAACATACATATTTGGTTAATGAAATAAATATGTTTTATGATTTTATCCAACATATTTATTGATATTCGTCTATTCGTCTTGGTAATATTTTTTAACGACCTGTCTTCTTCTAATAGGCATTTAGACACTATCAAAGCGATGAGGTGTAAGAGTTGAAATTGTTGGGTAGTAATTATTATTATTATTATTATTTTACGAGCTCTAACATGTTCAAATTTGTGTTTAGGGGATGTGATTTTTATCTTTTGCATGTTGATCTTTTCTTAGTTAAGTCGAAATTATTTTGGATTTGGATAAATCAATTAATTTTGCCATGGTGAAAAATATCATTGCTATATACACGTAACACGTTACGTATGAAACTTCGTAACCCCTTATTTTTTACAAAGGTTCACATTAGAACATTCAAAGCCGGTCTGCAATCAAATGGAACCGCCACGCGACCACCACCACCACCACCTAGAAGAGCCATCAGAACTCTCTCAACCACCCGCAACCTGCGCCAACTGCGGCGGAACCACTTGTTTCCCCCGTCCGCCGAACGTATCCGCCGCCCCTTCTTACGCCCCCATCCGATTCCCCGCCGTCAACCTCTCCAACCCACCAACAAACACCAAAGAGGCCATCATCCGTACTCCTGTCCCGCAACCCCAAAAAGTGGACCCCATTTCCCCGCCCTACCACTTCACCACCCCGTCGAAGGTAATCCACTCCCAAGATGACATCGTTCGGTTCCACTCGTCTCCCGCTTTTCACAATTTTCTCGGCTTCGCTGTTTCACTCTCTGAGTCTATCAAATCCCGCAAGCTTTCAGATCCCTGCCATGTTTCTTCCACCGTCGATGTCATCATTTCAATCCTTCATACTCTGAGTGATTATGTAGATGAAATCCCGCCGGCTCCTCAATCCTCTCGGTATGGGAATGTTGCTTATCGCGCTTGGCACGAGAGAATGAGCTCAGATGCTGAGTCCTTTATGCTGAAATTCCTACCGCCGGATCTTCACGGTGCTTCTGTGGAACTCGTGGCTTATTTCACCGATAGCTTTGGCAACTCTAGCCGCATTGATTATGGTGCTTATATCTTTTCCTTTATTAGTTTTTGATTTATTTTTTCTGTATATATTGCAATATGGATATTCATGTTACATGAACATTTTGCCTCGGGGATGTAGATGATATTTGTTGAAGCTAATGTTGGAAAACTATGTATCTTGTAGGTATCGTAAGCAAATTGCCCAGAAAATAACCATTGTCAAATTGATACTAAACATTTAATGATTCATCAATTTTGGATCAGCATTTCATGATTATATTTATGTATTAAAGTTTTAAGCAAGTGAAATTAGTTTTTTGAGTAAGTGAAATTAGTTTTTATGGTAAAGTACTTTTGGAAATTTATATGTTAAAGACTTAAGAGCATTTCAAGAATTTCTCTTTTATATTCTACAATTTAGAGAGGATTTTTTAAGTGTTCCAACATACCCTTTATATTTTACACTTAATTTTGCTATTCCCCAAAAAAATTATGGTTTTTCCCCAGCTTTTATTTTCACTAGCTTTCCTCCAAATTATTATATTATTTTCCTTACTTTGAATGCATTTAATTATAGAGTGTGGGATTAGCTCTTCACATTTAGAGAGTCAAACTCATCTCTAAATTAAAGTGTTAATTTAAAGAGTCTATTGGAACATAATTTTAAGGGTTAATTCTTTAAAATAGAGAGCATCCTATGTTTAAAGAGTTTCTTGATGATGCTCTAATAAGCACAAGCTAAACAATGAACTTTTTTATGTTTTGGCTCAAACCTTTTTCTAGAGACAAACCCTCACTGGAGGATAGCTAGCATTGGTGTACCAAAGGGATGCCTAATTTCAATTTTAGAAGATATGTGAACATATTGCTCATTCTGAATCCTTCAAAAAACTATAAAAGTATATGATGAATGAGGATTTATGTTGTGCTGAAGACTACTTCCAAGACACAATTCATGTTATGCTCTGTGGCATAACCGTTTTCATACTATTGAAGTAGTCCAAAGTCCACAGAGAATCACTATTGTAAATATAGTTTATCAATTTTATTTTTTTCATTTTTCTTAAATCATTTATCTAGAATCACAAGTCATCGGTTGACCTTCAGATGGCTTATGTAATTAGAAACCGTGCAAGGAAATTAGTCTTTCCTTGAATGCTTTCTTCTTAAAAGGCATATATATTATCATACTAAGACATCTTTTTCTTATTTGTTATAAGATTGTAAAGTATTTTTAAGTAAATAAGACCATGTTGTTGTCCAGCTAATCGACCATAAACTCAGAAGCTAAAATGACTTCGAAGTCTTTAAGAAAAAAAAATATAAAATGCAATAAAGTGGTATAAGATGAATCACTTGAAAAAAAAACTTCCATATCATAAAAAATAGCCAACAATAGTTAACCTTTAAGTTTATCTTTTATGCAAGTTAGATTTGGTGATTTTGTTTTTACTCTGAGAGCAGTTCCCAGATGGAAACGATCCCAAAGCTTGTTGTTTCCCTTTGGAATGCTTTAAGATTGTTTCTAGTTGAATGATCTTGAGATTGAATTTTGAATCGAAATGTCAGTGAGTTGTCTTCAGATTCACCATGGGATAAACTTTTTACTTAGAACTTGCAGTGCTATAGGCACTGGAGGTCCGATACTATCTAAATAACGAGGATGAAGCAGACTTTGAAACATCTCTTATTCCAATCTCTATCTCTGCACTTCCACTCGATGATTGTCGCCTCAGCAAAATATATATATCACAAGTGCTCAATGAATACCTTCTAATCTTCAGTAACAAAATTATGAATAAGTTGCATGCATATGCTCGGATACATTTTATTTTAATATATCTATGATATGACTTGTATTTGTTGGGAATAAAGCTTTGTTTGTTGCTGTTCATCAATTGATCCATAATGGGTTCATGGATGTTGGTAGACTTTATGCTACGCTTATCTTTTTTTCCTCATTGTATGGGTAACAATTATTTTTTATCAAATAGGTACTGGTCATGAGACAAATTTTGCAGTGTGGTTGTATTGTTTAGCAAGATTGGGCATTGTTAAAGAAGAGGATTATCCGGCATTAGTCGCAAGAGTGTTTGTCAAGTACATGGACCTGATGAGAAAATTGCAACTTACATACTCTTTAGAGCCTGCAGGATCCCACGGTGTGTGGGGACTTGATGACTATCATTTCTTGCCATTTATATTTGGGTCATCACAGTTGATTGACCACAAGTACATGAAGCCAAAGACAATTCATAATGAAGATATTTTGGTGAATTTTGCAAATGAGTATCTGTATCTGTCATGTATTGTATTTGTGAAGAAAGCAAAGAAGGGTTTTTTTGCTGAACATTCACCATTGTTGGATGACATTAGCTGTGTTCCTACTTGGAATAAGGTGAACAGTGGGATGCTCAAGATGTATAAAGTGGAAGTTTTGGAGAAGGTTCCTATTATGCAGCATTTTCTATTTGGCTCAATCATCAAATGGTATGCTTCGAGTTTATATCTTCTCTCTTTTTTCAATTGATAAGGTGATTTGTCTATAAATTGCAATATTACTGTAGCTCAACTATCTATTTCTCCTCTTTCTTCTTGTTAATGCATAAGAGGTGCTAATTTGGAATTCTGAAATTAGAATTTAGTATTAGATTGACCGAATGAAGTGTTGATATACATGCTGGTTCTTTCACTCAATTGCCATGCCCTGTATTCCACAGCTAGAATCAGTACATGAACTATTTTTCATTCACGTTTTTGGATTCAAATCCGGAGTTAAAATGCCGTGTCCCAAACCCTTTCTTATCTTCTTCCCGTACATATTCTATCTGCCTCATTGGATGAAACCGGCTTTTGATTTGCACGGATACGCTTTGACAAATTTATAATGCAGTAGGAGTTCTCATGCTGAGATTCAGAAGCATGCTAGTACTTGGTGATACAAATCCAATTGAATAAAATTACAGTTTCCATCTAAAACAAAATTTTCTATTTTCTTGGATTTATGTAGCTTGATTTCAACTATTGACATGAGCAAGCACGACATTTTTTTTTCTTTTTTGTTTTTGGGTTCCGGCATTTGGTGGTTTCAAGTTTGCATATTGTTATAGTAATCAATTCTTTCGTTTTCATTTATGTGCTTCCTCTGTTTCTTTTCATGCAGGGTCTGAAAGGTTGTTGGACGGTCTATGTGAAGTGAGAAAAATTTTCTTGGTACTAGTTCCTTTTCTCCGTATCTGCGTACACAAATTAAACCGATATTTTCTCGTGCAAATCTGATATAGTTGAAATCAAGCAGCAGGTAGTGGGTGGATGCAGTGTATTAATTATTACAATCTTGTATGTATTGAATATTTTCAGACTTAAATTGATGTGCCCTTTTCGCCATTATTCTGTGTTTGTTTCAAATATAAAATTTTAATCTTGATCTTGGGGTTTAGTATGAATAAATTGTAGTCTGCTTGTGAATGGTTGGTGTATGATCTTTTTCTCTTGATCCATTTTCGTAAAGCTTGCTAGTTACACTTTTCGTCATGCAAATGGGCGCGACTGCTTTTGCTATGAGCTTTCTGTCTTAAACGTGCTAGCTCTACATATTTGTTTGGGAAATATGATGAAATAGACTCCTGCATTGTACCGGTTGATATCTTTAGGTTCTTTTCTCCATGTGAATGAAAACGATTCCATTCTCTGTAAAAGGGAGAAAAAAATGAAAAAAAAAAAGGTTAATGACATGGACCCAAAAGTATTTGCAAATCATAGCCTCTATTTTGGATAAACACGATTTCATTTTATCTTCTAAATTTACACTTGAAGATGAGGCAAATTTCAAATATGAATAGTGTTTTTTCTATTTTAATTCTATTCAATTATTCTTGCTGCTCATGTTAAAGCTAAGAGAGTTTCATTTGTTGTATGCTGTTAAAAGACAAAATTATGTTTTTATTAGGCTCGTGAGCAAGAATGCCTGCAAGGAATTTGATTTATTTTTACGAGTATACAACGATCTACATTTAAAAAAAAAAAAATAGTAATAGTAAAAACATAATTTTAAAGTTCAAATTTGATTAATAAAAGTAAATTTATCTCAGCAGAATGAATCTGCTCAAAAGTTGTATGTATTCTGATAATAGAACCGGGGCACTTGAAAATTATTTCATACAAAATAAGGTGTAATTTTTTTAGCAAAAAACCAACTGCAAAAATAATACTTAGTCCATGTTCGATGTAGTTAAACTCAATTTTTTAGTAAATTTTAATAAATGTTGATGAAATGTGTAGTTTAAAAGTTGATAAAGTTTTGGATTTCATGAAATTTGTAGTTGAAATTGATTATGAACTTCAACTAAGATATATATCAAATTTTTAAGTTACATCTAACCGGGGCTTTGTTACTCAAAAGTGAGGATGCCCTGGTTTTGGCTGGATATCTATGATCAAGAAAGACGAGTGATTACTATATATTCTTGAAGAATCTTTGTTCATATCTCAACTAAGGATGTGCAAGCAATTACTCTTCGTTATAATCTTACTTTTGCTATTCAAAATAGAGTCCATATTTAACGGGTAGAGTGTGACGTGATTAGAAAGATTCATCGACTCTACCTTTTGTAACTAATGCTTTTATCATTTTCGATATTCTTGTCATTATATATTACTCATCATAAAAATGTGATCATAACTTTGCGTCTTACTATCTTCTCGTTACATTGAATGTAGTCAATTTTTCATCTCGTCGTTTGTTTGTCAAAATAAGCAACCCAAGCGAAGTGGACAGTCCATGCTGCTCCAATTATTATTAATAATAAATATTATCTTATTTTCTGAAAAAATGGAATTTATATTATTTTTTTGTTTATCTTTTCTCAAACTAACTATTACGATAATCCCAATCCTCAGTCCTAACTCCTAACCACAATCGTCGGAACATATTGAAATTCGAAATTCAACTTATTCTCACTTTTCTCTTTGAGAACAATGATTTGATATCCTCTGCTTCAGCTGTAGAATTTCTCTACTTACTCATTTACTTACATTCTATACTTTCTTACGATTTGTATGTGGTGTTTTTTTGGTTCTTACAGTGTGGTTACTCGGTAGAGAAGAGAAGCTATTAGCCTTGAATTGGACTGTAAGTTTTTTATAATTCATCCTTATTTTGGGTGTGAGGTTGGGTTGTGCTGCAATCAATTTAGGGCTTTTGTGGAGATAGGTGAGGACAATTTTAATGCCATTTTTTAAATATCCATTTTAGTCTTCTATCTCTTTATTGAATTGACCTTCACCTTTCATTTCGATTCCTTTTCTTAACTGCCATTTATTGCTATTCTAATATTATTTCATGTTGGGTTTTATTGTTTTCGGATGTTGCCTTTTTCTTCAGCAATAGGGTTATCATTTCTGGAGATTATAATTGTTGTATTTATTACAACTGGTTTGTAGTGAAGTTCACTTGGCTATTTTGGAGTATTAATATTATCAAGATCCCAATTTCAAGAGAAAATACAATTTACTGCATTTCTTGTTTTAGAGTACTGAGCAGGATTCATTTTTCAGTTTCTTGAGGATAAAAACATCCAGTAATGCTGCCCGATGAATCAAGTAGCTCTACATGGAGTAGAGAGCAGGATATGCAATTTGAAAAAGCCATAGCAAATTATCCTGAAGAATCTTCAAATAGATGGGAGAAAATTGCCGACATTGTTTCTGGAAAATCGGTCGAAGAGGTTAAAGATCATTATGAGCTTTTAGTTGATGATGTTAACCGTATTGAGTCTGGTTGTGTGCCGTTGCCTTGTTATAATTCTTCTTCAGATGGTACAACAAGCATTGCTGTTGAGGAAGGAACTCGTAAAAAAGGTGGTAATTTTGAGCATTTAAACAACTCCGGTAATGGAGGCAAGGGTTCCGGGCCAGATCAGGAGCGACGCAAGGGGATTGCTTGGACAGAAGATGAACACAGGTGAAGTATCATTTGCTATATTTTACGCCGAATTTTCCTCTGCATAGAAGCATATATGGAGTGCGCAAATAATGATTATGGAAATTTTTATGGTAAGTTGGTTGTGATAATTTAATGTTACAGTATTATTTTGATGCCGGTTAGCTTGATTGGAAACATGGCGGCATCTGTTTCCTTTTTCACATCATTCTTGTTATTGATCATGAACCAATCTAGAACCTCAAGTTCTCAAGTAGATGTCTACACCGTGTGGTTACTTGGTCAATGCCATCTCCAACCATTAATTCTTTGAAATAGTACGTCAACTTTATTTCCTTGGAGTTGCTGATGTCATACTATTTCCAGATCCTTAATACTAGATGGCAATATATATTTTCTATGATGCGTGGAATTATGATATAATCCCAACTGATATGAACATGTTTCAAACAATGTTGGCTGGATTGGGTGAGAGTCTTGCATGTCCTGTTCCTCACGTTGTTCTTTTCATTTTCTTTTCTGTAAAACACAATCCACATTTAGGTCTTTTATAGCTTCTGGAATTTGTCTTGTCCTGCTTGCTTCAAGAAATGAGTTACCAGTTTTGTAGAGAACTGTACTAAGACTGAGTCAAGATCTTCATCTGGTCTTTGTACATGTTTTGATCAAAACTATGCTAATAATCTGGAGCTTTGAGTTGGATCAGATTTTTTTTTTCTGTTAAATACTGTTGTTAGTCTCGTAATGCATAATGTGCAATAGAAAAACAATTATAATGCGGGAGAACACTGATATTTTTGCAATTCAGAAGCTACATCTACTTAAATTAATTTTCAGAATGTGCAAATAACAGTTAAGCTCTTTTCCATCAAAAGTTGATAACGAATTGAATTCGATATCAAAGGTTTTTTCCCCAGTTTTTAAGCCAATGTATCTTATTTCTTGATCTAAGTTCAATATGTGACTTTAGCTTCTCATCACTTATATGCTTAGAGTTGATTTCAAGGACTTATCGGGTCTTGGATTATGTGTTAGCAGATGATAATGCCTAATTTGACGATTACTTCATGTAAGTTCGAAGCTAACTTCCATGCAAATTTGCTGCTCGCTAATTTCTAGCTCTAGCAATGATAATTAGTGAACTATTTACTGCATTGCTCTCTTTCACAAGTTTTTTATTTTTATTTTATTATGTTGTTTGATACTAACCAGAAGGTTTTGGCTGTTATATACACTTGCATCTGGATGTTATGCTTGACTCCATCCTGAATTTAATATTTGCTAGTATTTAATTGATGGTTACATTTTTTCTTCACGCATTTCCGAACAGGAGGTTTCTTGCTGGCTTGGATAAACATGGAAAAGGCGATTGGCGAAGCATTTCCCGCAACTATGTTGTGACGAGAACTCCTACACAAGTTGCAAGCCATGCTCAGAAGTATTACAATCGTTTAAACTCAATGAACAGAGAGAGAAGGCGATCTAGCATTCATGATATCACCAATGTCAACACTGGAGATCTTTCGGTGCCCCAGCATCCAATCACTGGTCAAACCAACGGCTTGCCTGCAGGAGGTTTGTCTGTCAATTCTAACAGATCAACACCTCAAACCCCGGCTGGTCCACGAGTTGGCATGTACGTGGCACCCACTATCGGACAACCCATGGGAGGGCCCCTTGTTTCTGCTGTTGGCACACCTGTGAATGGGCCGCTGAATGTTTCAGCACCAGCACACGTTGCATATGGTGTTCCTGGACCAGTGGTTACTGGTGCTCCTCTGAAAATGGGTCCAATGACTTACCCAGTGCCACAGACCTCTACTCATAGGTGATATGTATGTATATATACATGCTACAAAAAGTGAACTCATTTCAAATTGAACAGGAATAATCTTGAATGAGTTATATCTCCATTGTTTGCCAATATGGAATTTGGGTTATTTGAAGTTAAATTCATGAAAGTACTGTGCAAATTTGAATCAATTCAGTGAATTAGACATTTGATATGTAAAGGATTACAAGTGGACTATTTTTCACTTTGACCATCAAAATATGAAATTTCAAAAAATCTCCAAAGAATTATGATCGTAGTTATTTAGCCGAGATTCAATTACAGAATGGCTGGCTGAATACGTGGTTCTGTATGGTCGTCGTGTTTAGATCAATTTACTTCCTCTTTTTGTCATCCGGCTTGATAAGCTGAAGAGGAGCTGCTGGGATTCTGATCCACCACTCCTTCGTGCGTCTCAGCCATCTCTCACTGATATCCTTCCTTAGGCTCATGTTCCTTGTAAAACATTCCCAAAAAACTAAGAGCATTATGAATTTCAGTGGCACTACTGCAAATGCCACTGCCATGAAAACCAACAGAAGAGTCACATTGTCTGTTGCCTGAAAGAATAATGGAAATAAGAATATCAATTGCCTCGGCAACAGTTAGCTAAATCATAATGAAATATGAAAGTTGAGACGATCGTTCAAATGCTAATCTTGCATATAATTGAAACAGAGTCAATTGTGTAAAACAGAGATAGTCCTTGAGATGACAATTTCACATCAAGTTTAGCGTGCTAATGTTAAACACGTTTTGACAAGCGTAGGCAGTGGATTACCTGCGGAGCAACAGCTAATAGAAGAGCTCGTAGCTTTAGAAGAATAACGTTTCCACTTTGAATCAGTGTCTCGACTTGAGCTATAGCTTCTTGTAATGTTATCAGTTGTTCCACCGGATTTTTACTCGGTGGAGCAACGATTTTTAATGCTTCCGAATGCCTTCTGTTGCCATGACTATTCCATAGCATGATAAGTGCCAGAAATATAAAAATGAGTGGAAGCATGTACCTGATCCAATCCCTGCAGATCATGATGAAACTTAAGGTGATTTTTACCATTTTTATATGTTATTAATTAGTAAACAGAGCTAGTGATTTCCAGAAAATACTGGCCTATAAGTTGATTAATCCCACTTCAATAAAAAACAAGGTTACACGTATTCATTATTTCCCTTCTGTCCACACGAACCCAAAATATGGTTACAAAACTCTAATATCATAAATTCTAACCCGCTGTGATCAGTTTGGTAACACAAATAAGTTATGATGTTTCGATACCAATTTAAAAAATATAGTAGCACAAGTTTTTGGCATAATACATAAAGAAACAATAAACTCGCCAAAATAATCTTACCTAATTATCAAATAGCTTATGAATAATACGAACATCACTGATTTGTAGGGATCTTCCCATGACACCAAAAGTCGCAGCCGGTTAAATAATTCCATTAGAGGGAAAAGCAATTCCTATGGAGAAAGAAAGAACAAGTTACAAAAATCAGGGACGCACTAGATATTCTACGATATCACACAACGATATTGCCAGACATTCGTATACTGTGCTATAAAATTGATTTTCAGAAAATAAAACTAGATGTATCCAATGCCAAAAAATCGATTTTTCACAGAAAATGTAACCAACATATTAGTGGTGTGCAATACTTAACAAAGCAGGAATTTGAATTTTAATCCATGATGCATAATAATCTTGTAAATTAAAATGCAGATTAAGTACATATCCTCGAAGAATTATTTCATGATGATGAAGAACAACATGAAGAAGAAACATAGATTGCTAGTTAGCAGAAAGATTAGAGTCTGCTTTCCTTGGTATGCTCATCCATAGTTTCTTTTCACATTTATCATATTCATGCAACCCACATGCAATAAATAACAAAGTATAATGTTTTAGATATTGGGGTCATATGTGTATACTGATGTAACATGCCGTAAGTCATTCAAGAGTCGGCGTGACCAGCATCATTTATCAATCGGAAACAAAGGAGGGAGAAAACACACTGATCTGATACCCTTACTATAATGACACACATGCACTTTATGGTTGTATAGCAGATATCAATATTTGCAATTTTATCAACATTATCCTATTTCAATTAAATATACAAGTTAATAAAACAAATGTCTCACTGATTTACTCTCGCACGCGAAGGAAAAAACCCAAAACAAGGTCGATAGGTTAGGATTCCAAATAACCTTCATGACAGCAACATTGGTATCAACACCTTCCACTTTCACCTGAGCAACAGTTGCTTGAGCAGCTTCAGCTCTTCCTGTATCCTGTTTCAACTGCTTCATTATGGTTTCTAATGGATTTGCTTCGCCAACATAAACATCTCCAACCCGAAATGTTGCTTCTTCTTTCATATCTGTCTCCCTGGATGAAATAATTCCGAGTCTATGAAGAGTCAAAAGTGAAACTGGAAAAAACGGCTGTCTCTTTCTGCTTGGAGAACTTAATATATCCTGTCGCATGGAGCTGGAACCCTGTGTAAGGCAACTTGATAGAGTTTCCATTATCATATATCCCCCAGGAATACTTTCAGCCAAGTTAAAACACAACAGGGTTTTGTAATTGGATGTGGAGATGTGAAGAGCTTCTCTAACTGCACGGTACCGGAAAATTCCAAGAATTGCCCGAGCACGTGCTTCAGACTGCTGATTTTCTTTCAAATTATACTTTCTATTGAACTTGTGAGCCCGCAGAATCTCAAGACTGATATCCAACCAATAGCCCCT
The DNA here is from genome assembly GCA_903798385.1 of Fraxinus cuspidata. Classification (NCBI taxonomy): domain Eukaryota; kingdom Viridiplantae; phylum Streptophyta; class Magnoliopsida; order Lamiales; family Oleaceae; genus Fraxinus; species Fraxinus cuspidata. Next base: position 27,871 of record CAIGRP010122490.1, read on the forward strand.
CCGTGAAGAACCTTTGAATTCAGGAAATTCCAAATAAACAGGCTCTGCTCTATAAATGGTCTAAAGTCAGAATAATCACAGCATTTGTAACAAAATTAATAAACCTGTTAGAGAACATACATTGATATTGACTTGTACATGACAGCTTTATCAAAGAGACGTGCACCCAAAGGTCCAGTTAGTTCAGGCTTTAAAACCTGTTTCATGTCTGTTGACAAATCATATCTCACAGCTTTGTCGTATAAACCAACACCAGATTCAAAGTACAGAGCATAGTTGGTCAACGTCAATCTTCCTGAAGTGAACGCAAACGAAAGCAAAACCCAGATGAGAGGCGTGATGGAGAAAGAGCGACTCAAAAAGTGATGGGGATTCTGTGAAGTGAACATGATGTGGAACTAATCTGTATTCAAGCAAGAACATATAGCAAGTCTTCAATACTAAAATTCAATTAATTCTATCTTCAGCATTTAATTTTTGAAAAATCAAACAAATGTATGCCACAGAAGCAGTGAAATTAGTTCTAAAATAAACACACAAGTTTAAAAGGTTTCCTACTTCTTTGCAAAACCATTATCAAAATAATTGATTAACAAAATTGAAATGTTTAAAGTATCCTAGCTTTCTTTTTTCAGTCAATTTGGATATTTAGCCCCTATTTGGTTTGGATAAAAATTAGATTTTAGTAGATTTTGACAAAAGTTGGTAAAATGTATAGTTGAAAATGAGTTTGCGGAAAAATGAGTTTTAAGAAATGGGGGCCAAACAGGGAATTAGTAATGTATGCACAGCCAGCAACAGCTTTCATGAGTTTTTTACCCATCAAATCAACACCAGTAGGAAGAGCTACAACTTACCAGGCCATGCAGACATCCCAACATGTTGCAAAACTGGTTGTGTGGGGACTGTACCATCTATATCTATGATGATCTCATCCTCAACAAGTGAAAGGATAGACATGATTTGAGGTCCCACATTTTGCACAGATTTTACAACCCTACATCAAAAGTATGACAGTAATGGATGATTATCATTAAAAGCATTCATTTCAACATCACTAAAGCATTCACATCAACATCTAAGAAATGAATTCTTTTTCAATTTTTAAGTTTCACAAGTCTGTCAATCCAAGATGTTGAACCCACTGGATAGCATTATTTTCAAAAACTCTGGGAAAAGAATTGCTGACCATGGCAGCATAAATATGAAGAAGAAACTCCACCAATTCCAGATAACTTTATTCATATTCTTCTGGATTAAGCTCAATAATCAGCAGAGTTATGAATCATACAGCTGCGTATTGTGACACGTAAGTACATCAAGTTACACATTCTTTTTTAAGTCCTGAATAAAAGAAATTATCAAGATAAGTGTGAGAGTTTCTAATCATGCATGAAAATAGATCAAACCTCATGAACTCTAAATAAGCTCAGATAGATGGATTATAACACAGGTTTATATGAATCCATCTTGGAGCTCTCATGGCCTTCGTCAAATCATGATTTTCAATGTAAAAAAAAAAAGTGAGGACATAAAGGTTAAATTCTTTTACGCAGTAAACACTATGCACTTGAAGGTAGCAGTCTTGAATCCAATACCGGCTACACTCATTGTTAAATTAACATGTTCCTTCAATTACGTTTCATGATTAAAAAAGTTATAAAAGAATAGAGAGTTTACATTGATATTAAGCACAAGGAAGTGATGCATACTTTTCAAGACTCCGAAGGTACTTGTCATATATTAGAAAATGAAGTCGATGACCTGATGAACTTGTCAGAACATCAAAGAGATTGTGAACTGTTATTATATCTGCAATAATAGGACATGCTGGAGCTATCCGAGCAAAACCCTCCGGACCAACAGTTTTCTTGTCATCGACCTGAGATTATCAACAAGATTATGAGAAAAAATAAATGATACTTGAAATGTATGATTATTACGCAAAACTATTTGCAGATCATTTCTACATGTCATTGTCAAAATTAAAGTTTAAACGGGGAAGAAAAAACCTGAACAGCCATATTGGTGGAATTAGAATAAAACAGTGACCAACTGTCCTCATCCTCCACATCCTGTTTACTGCAAGAAGCAGTGTCCTGCAACTGTATGGCCTTTAAGACAGTTCAATCTCAAAAATGATAAAAAAATAAGAAGGGACAGATTTGAGTCATATCCTCACAGTTCGTATCAAAAAGTCAAAAAAATATTGCTATTAACATGTCCTAACTCTTTCATTTTGTTGGTAATAAAACATGTGACACACATCTTCTCAATGCTGTAAGAAAATGGACCGGTTCTGTCTGTCTTACATTGTCTAAGAGTTCACTATCAGCACCAGGGGCTTCCCATGCAAGCATCATGTCAAACGTCAGGCGGTGAAACTCCTTGTTGCCCAAATAATTAGGACGTGTAATTGCTAGATGCAGAGCTTTGTATGAGCAGAATTCCAGAAAGTTCCGGGCATAGGTTGGAGGTTTTTTGAGATTATCAGGTAGCTCCACATCAAAATTATGCTGTAACTCTTCAGTAGATACACCAAGGATCCTGAAAACCATTCAAACTTGTTGAGGAATGGAAATTACTAGGGCAAAACACTAATGTGAATCTGCTCTAATTCTGTGCTTCCCCTCAGTTTCAAACAAAGCAAACATCACCATTTTGAATAGCAACCTCTTTTGTGGTACCACGAGCTCATTTAGCTTCCCTAAAGATCTATTTTATAAATTCAGAACAAAACATGATGGTGGTCCCTCTATTTTCATGTGCCACACGGTTATATCCATGCAGACAGGTTCTTTGAGCTGGACAACAAAGGGAGAGGTATTTTTCTGGATGCTTTTGTTTTCATTTCCATATAATATGGTTGGAGCAACCAAACTGTCAACTTAAGAAATTGTTTCATTTCTTTTTACTTGTACGTGGTCTTTGGCATGTCAATATTAGAAACTCTGTTGGGATTTTGTGTATCAGAAATTGAATTTTAAGGGAAATCCCATCTTATCCATTTATTTGTGAAATTCTAAGACTAGGCACTTCCATTATTTTTTGATAAATTATTGACGACATGCAATATGCAATAATGAGAGACTATATCTTTTGGTTATAATCTTAGTATCACTTGCTCTCTCCTAGAATATCTACTGTATAATATTAATCACATTTCAATCTCCGTAACACAGTAAAATATAAATAGCCGACGGTTTCGTAGAAATCCCAAATTTAAAGTGCTCCATTCCCAAATGTATATATACAAATTTTACATGCTGTCCCTTTTTTTTGTCAGATCCACCCGACCTAACATACATCACATAACCTCTCATCAATGTAACTTCCATCATAAAAACAAGTTCACACAATTAACATAAACATGTTTTAAATCACATACATTATGTGTTTCTTCTATTCAACTTATCTGGTGCTTCAACACATGCCTGTATGTGTTGAAGCCTGTATTGTTCGTCATATTTGTACAAAAATTTCTTACGACATTTCTTACTCTCCTCTCTCCACAGCCCCTGTCAAACAGAATTTTTTTGAAAGAATGAGTTTTTGAATAGTAAATTTTGGGAGAATGTGTGGTTAAAAAGTAAAGAAAAGTTTTGGACTTAAGTGAAGAATATTTTATCGTGAGAACGTGTGGTTGACAATGAATATGAGAAAAAATGGTGGTCAAACAAGGGCTAAATTTCACATTTGCTCGAGTAAGCTTAGTTATCCAAACACAAAAATCACACCAAAATACTAACACCAGCTTTGGCGGTATAGAAATGCGGCCTTGGAATTAGAAGTGAAGAATAACTAACCAAAATTTAGCTCTGATTCCAATACTGAAGCCCCAATCACACGCTACAAAAGCAGCCTAAGATCCTTCCATTTCAGTTTTTAACACAGAGATACATTTTTATCCAATCAAACTCTATCTCCCTAAGACACATGCCTGAACCATTCTCTCACCTCTCTCCATAGCTCTTATATTATTCTACCTTGAAATACTTGTCATTTTGAGTTGTGATGTTGTAACTAGTTATGACTTTTCGTAAGTAAATATTTTATTTCATGTAACATGCAATACTTGGAAAGTTTTCTGGCATCTTTGTATCTGATATCAGACAGAGATGACCAATAAATTTTGTAGAACGGAATGCTCACGAGCAGGGGAAAAAGTTCTTTGTCAACTGTTTCAAGTTAAATGCCGTTAATAACTGAATCCAAAGTCTAACATAAGGTTTTCAATAAAAGGTATTATTGATACTCCTTGTGTCATCATACAATGGTGGGACATACACCATGTTTCCGAACTTGTATGTCCAATGAGATTCATATGTCCAACGCAAAGCCATGCAATATCAATGTCATAAATGGAATAGCAAAGAGAAAATCCTCTCTACAAGAAGGCAACATAATAATTGGAAACAAATTGAGATAAAAAGTTGCAAATGTGACTTTCACTCACTACTTCAGAATTTCTTGTCCTAATTTTTAGGGCTCGGGGTGATCAAACGACGCAGTTCCTTTATTTTGATGAAAATACTACTACCAAATATATCCACAATTTTAATTAAAAGCCTCGTGAAAACGGTTTCACAGTACTTGCTGCTAAGCGTACATATCCAATAACTGGAATCTGTTGAATTTCCAAATCCGGCTCGCTCCCGGCTACATGTCCTTTAGACCCTTTGCCCGCTTAGAAGTGGATTCGAACCACTGGCACAAGGATTGCAGTACTTGCTGCTAAGCGTCCATATTCAATAACTGAAATCTATTAATGCTGGTAAGCTCAACTGTCAGCGTGTCATCCGGTCACATTCCATTGTAGATCATTATTTGCAATCATTCCAAAAAATCAAAAGCAATAATCCGGATGAAGAAATTGAAATAAAATTTGAAATTAAAAGATAATAAAGTAGCAATTAATTACTTGGCGCAGCTAGAGACGACGGAATTAGCGAGCGTAGAGAGAACAGAAATCGGTTGATCGTGTTTTGGCGAATCTTTTGCATCGCCGGTGGAGGTTTTGCTGCTCAAACTGAATATTGATTTAAACAGCCACAAACTGTCGCCGTCGTTCGNCAGCTAGAGACGACGGAATTAGCGAGCGTAGAGAGAACAGAAATCGGTTGATCGTGTTTTGGCGAATCTTTTGCATCGCCGGTGGAGGTTTTGCTGCTCAAACTGAATATTGATTTAAACAGCCACAAACTGTCGCCGTCGTTCGGTTGTTTCTTTTGCACTATTTCTGCGCTTTTGTTTTCCTTCATTTAACACACTGTATTTGTATACGTGATCGGTGATTGACTGGGTTGAGTAAAAATGATAAAAGAGTGAATTTTATATAGCCTTTTTTAAAGGTTAAAAACACCCATGGCCATGCCCCTATTTGGCTCCGATAAAATTTTAAATTTACGTTTTATTAAAGAATGTAAATATGTAATATTATTTTATTCAAAAATACAAATAAAAATAAAAGAGAGAAAATTGCATTTTGAAAAGAGCAGTGCTACACGTACAGAAGAAGCAATGCCAATTTTTTTGCATACAACAGTTACAAGTTTTGATTGGACAAATGCAAAATAATAATAAGAATAAAAATTGACCAAATAAGTGCTGCCAGTGCAACACATGTATGGGATTTGGCAACAGTTTTGGAAATAATGGAATCCAAACAAGGGCTTAGCGTCACTATGGCAACAAAATTTGATTTTGATTCATTATGACTATCCGATTTCATATAACGTTTCTGTTAAGTTATCTTGTTAATGGACCATCATTTATTTAATAGAAGCGGAATGTGGAGAGACAAATTAGGAGAATAACGTTAATAATAGTGAGAAGAGATAAAGACGTGTGTGGCCTAAAAGAAAATACGCTTATTTACTTATTTTAATACAATTGTGTAAACTAAACGGACAAGTTAACAAGTTGTTAGTCCACTAGGATTATCTGTTGAATAAATGATGGCCCATTAGCTTAATGACTTGACTGAAACGAAGTTGGATGGTCATGGCGAATCAAAATCAATTTGAGTGATCATGGTGACGGGTAAAGAACAGTGACCATGGGTAGATTTAACCCCTTTTTAATAAAAATATCACTTACACGCTTAAGTTTATAACAATATTTGAAGACACCTCCGACGTTTTAAAAACATCACAAATTTCTCATATTTCTACTTTTGGATGTCACATACATCCAGCCATTATTGAGCCACATACAATCTAAGATGAGACTAATATACCTAAATTCCCTTGAATGAATTTTTCTTCAATTAGTTATAATTTAATTTGTTCTCTTTAATAATAATTAATACTTAAGATTTTGCGCACACATAATTTTCTTATATGTACGATAACTTTTAAATCTAAAATTTATTGTAGAATCTGATAATAAATGATGCAAAGTTTTTTAGATTGATTATATAAACTATGTATACACAATTGAAATGTTAGCAAATGGAAACTTATCAATAAAAATCGTAAATAAGATGATAAATATAAAATATACATTTTATAGATCAAGTAAAATATAGCTAAAGAATAAATTACTTAGTCAATTAAAATATTATGCACACTCAAAATTTATTTTCAAATGCTGACCATGTTATATAGTAGAATGCTATCTTAATACGATATATAAAAAAATATCGTAATATTTCTTTTGATTATTATGTTGAATGAGCTTTGTAATATGACAAATGAATGTGATTCTTTCTCATCAAAGGATATTTTAGGTATATCAACCTCATTTTAAATGATATGACTCAAAAAGTAACCAAAAAAAGTATATATGCAACTCTAATATAGAAATATGAAAGATTAATGATATTTTTGAAAGATTAAAGGATGAATATAATATTGTCATAAAGCTCGGGAAGTATTTTTGATATCATATTTCTTTTCTTTTATTGAAAAAATTCAGAATTCCGTCGATTTATTTTTAGAACTAAGGTATCTCTCGAATATAAATCAAATGCATGCATTAGTTGATTAATCAATTTTTAAACTCTCAAGTAATATTCTTATAAAAAACTAATACAAGATTTTCTATAAATAAAGGCGGGATAGTCATGTTCAACTCCGCGGATGCTAAGCACCAATTAATTGGACGGTGAAACACCTTTATATAGGACAATACTTAAAATTAAATTATAACTTTATTGAACATATAACAATTATTCAACTACAACAGAAACGGGCGCCAAGCACCAACGGGCTGGATAAATTACTCATAAAGCTTGATAAGCATTCATGCTCTAAAATTAAATTGAAGAATTTATTAGCAAGGTTGATTAAATTTGGCTATTGCAAAAATATTCATGCAAGTTGGCCAAAGTGACGAAAACTCACCCAAATGATATCTACTCGAGTTGAACATAGAGATAGAACGATGAGGTTTCAAATGCAAAACTGATTTCATGGTTTAAATAGATTATGCCCCCACTCATCAATTATTATTCGAAAACTTTTTTTTCTACAAACTCAATGTTGGAAAATTATT
>CAIGRP010122495.1:0-14626 GCA_903798385.1 Fraxinus cuspidata
ATTGCATATATATATATATATTTTTTTTATAATACCTAAGTCGGCATATGCAACAGTGCCAAAATATCAATTAGTCAACAAATATCTAATTAGCAACACTGTAGCAAAACCACAATGAAAGTGGGTTAATGTGAAAACTCGTGTGACATAAATGAACAGTGATCGGCAGATTGCCTCTTTTAAGAGAAGGAGGGATATACTGTGAGAGACAGTGTTTGCTTTCAAATTTTAAGTATTCGTTAGAGTATAATGGATTAAATCTATTGTAGTATGTATATATCAAAACATAGTTTTGATTTTAAAATAATTTTTTTTATCGTAAATGTAAATAATTCAATTTCATAATTTATGTTCAATTGGAAGAAATTTGTTCTCCAATAAGAACGCTTGTTTTTTTATCACTTTTATTGTCGTCGGATAATAAAATTAATATAATAACTATAAATCAACTGATGTTCTAAAAGCATCTTCAATAGTTTAAATATAAATAGCATGTTGGAGTACTTAAAAAAAATTTACTTTATAAATTTATAAATATTCTATAAATTGTAGAATATACTCTTTAAATGTAGAGTGTCTCTTAGAGATGTTCTAATGAAATTATAATTAATACTTTAATTTATTTTATGACTATTCCATCGTGTTACATTTCAAATCAAATAAGAAGAGAAGGTAAATAGAGATATCAAAAAATTGTCTTAAGTTAACTTTCTAATAGTCGAGAGAGATCTAGTATTTGTCGAGAAGCATGACATGAACCATCGAATAAAGACTAGCCCCTATTTGGTGCACATTTTGGAAGTAATAATGCATTTTTACTGTTGATGTGATGGGGAATATGTAGTTGAAAAGAAGAAAAAATTATTGATATGATGAAAAATATTATTTTATTGAAGAATGTGTGGTTAAAAATGAGAATGAAAAAATAATTTGGCTCAAACAGGACTTTATAGTTGCTTCTATGGCTATAATCTCCTTTTATAATGAGCCAGAATTACTGATTATACCAAACAAATTCGTAGGAGTCTTTATTGCCAATTTGCCTAAAGAACAATAACCCAAGCTAAATAGTTTTTAGAGAGAAACAAAGTATTACTTTTTATTTTTTATTTTCAAGATCGTTCCAAAAATAAATAAAATTTTTATTTTAATACAGCAAGTTATGATAAAAGATAAGGACAAAACTTCGCCCAAACGAGCTTACATTTTCTCTCCGACCAAAAAAAAAATGCATGCTAGTATACAAAGTAAGTTGATAAACTTTGTTTACAATATGTGTTGAAAACCTCTAACCCAATCATTTCGAATATAGTTTTTGAAATCAATAGCCTAAATCTTGTCAACACTTATTTTTGTCAGCAAATTTTGTACAACTAGATTAATTGATGGTAGTTTGACCTGGCAATAAGAAGGGTAAATATGTAATTTCAATAAAGAAGAATAAAAAATAAAAGCTTCGTGGAAGTGCGTAATGACTGAAAACAGTTAAACACGTCATTCCTCTCTCGCTCCTAAACTACTCTACGCGCTCCTTCGACCCCACTCCTGTCTGTAAGATTACACTGTGTCTTTGTGCGCGCGCGCTCGCGAGAGAGAGTAGTGAATACGCTAAAGACTCGAATTTCGACTTTTGGGATATACAAGTTTCTTTCACACGGAACAAGACTTCATATTGTGATTTTCAGAGAGAGAGAGAGGTGTAAAATACCAGGAAGAAAAAGTAGTATAAGATTGGAGAAATTGCTTGGCTTTAACGAAGAGATTTCTTATTGGATTACTTTACATTGCCAGTTTCTCTCTCTCTCTGTATGTATATATATAGAGATAAAGCAATGGAATTGTAGAGGGTTCTAATTGCTTGCTGCTGTTTGCAAACAAAGGTATGGTACGTGTTTCAATTTTTAATGAAGCAATTGTTGTCTAATGGTTTTCAGTTTGATCTGATGTATGTTTACTGATAAAATTCATTGCTAACTTTGAATTTCTAGTTCATACTCTCTATTCCTTGTTTGGGTGAAAATGGCTTAAGATTTGATGGAATTGATTGATTGGACTTTGGAGAGTTAGTATTCTGGTTCTGGGCACTCCAAACAGTTCTGAAATGCATTGATAGTTTGTTAATTTGGCAGGATTGACTGTACGTGATAGTGTAGAGTACGTGACGCTGTTAAATAAGAAAAAGAAGCGAAAATCTTGTCCGTTTTAATTCAATACTACATACTGAACATAACCCAAGTTTACATAAATGATGGATATCAGAAAATGAATCTCTTCAAAAGTTGATAAAAACTTCTGTGTGGTTTCTTATTATGTTCGACCACTTCTTTATGCTAGAAGTTGATTTGCTTAGGTTGTATTTATTTATTATACCAATATATCATTCTTGTGCTGAAGAGCTTCTGACATACAATCAATTATTTTATGTCAATTCAGACTAGCTTCACTTGGTAGGATCCAGTAATTTTTTTGAGTTTATGAATCAGTATCAAGTTTCCCTTTTCATTCTGTAATTCTTCACTTACAAGATCATGTAGCGATGTCAAAAAACCTCCGACATGTTTTGCTCAAGCCTAGCCCGAGCTTTGAGTTTCGGCTCGTTGACATGGCTAAGATCATGTCTGCTCTATTTTCGCTCTTAGGTTTGTGGCTAGATCATTCAAGGTTTTTGGTTTTGGTATTTTACAATAATTGGTGTTAAATTGATCCTAGTTTTTATGTGTCTCTCTACGTGAGGTATAATTATCTGACCTGATCCAAATGCTGGCCTCTTCTTTACTGTCGTTCCCTTCTTTGCACCTCGTCGTTTCTTTAAGTGCTTTCTGCTATTGTAATTTTCTATCTAATGGTTTGACCTACACAATATGCGTTAGTCTCTTATGGTTCTGTTTCTGAATATAACTTCATTTGTTTTCATAATATTCCCCATCTGCTTAAAATACTCTGAACTATGTTTGGCGGTCTGAATCAGCATTCCCTTGTCATTAACTTGCTATTTTCATTGTATCCATTATTTATCACTTGCACTTGTCTGATTAATATCAAATTATTTTGTAATGGAAACTTTCATATTCAACATTGATGTTTCATGGTTTTACCAGATTTTTACTGTTTGACCAATAGTATGGCTTCATTGCAGTCAAATAACAAGGTGAGAATGACAACTCAAATAAGCACAAAATTTCGACTGGTTATATGCCCTAGATGCCGACGGCTTCTGACAGAGTTGCCTGAGCTTCCTTTATACAAGTGTGGAGGATGTGGCACAACTCTCAAATGTACTAACCTTTTCCACACTTACCTAGTTAATAGTACACTTAACCTTTTTTTACTTCGATTTGTTGTTCATCTTCTTATATGTGCTATAACATATTGTGAGATAGAGAATGTGTTTGAAGATGCTCTAAAATATGACCAAGACACTTCACATATGCAGAAGTTAAATTTTGTTTCTTATATATATATATATATATATTTATATTTATATTTTGCCCTTTTGAATTCAGCTAAAACACGGAGAAATGACACCAACCACGACGGAGTTCACTTGCAAGAAACAAACCAAGTTTCGGAAAGTGAGCCAGATCGTATTTTGAAGGAGAATGAAGCGAGCCACTTAAATCTAGATTTAACCCCATTGGGTGGAAAATCTTTGCGAGTTGAAGAAAAACCAAGAGATGAGGGTGAATCTGGGGTCAACAGTGAGGAGAAATGTGAAGATACGATTGTCTCTCGGAAGCTTTCTAGCTCGCTTGAGGTTAGCAGTTATGAGAATAAAGATTTATCCAAAGTAGTCATTGGACAGTTGACACCACATAAAGAAGGAAAATGTCCATTAGGCCAAAATGCAAAAACACGTGAGAGCGAATTTTTGGATCGCAATGGGGAAACAATTGCGGGAAGAAACTCTTCTGCTGAATTGCCTAGTTCAAGTGAATGTACCAGTCATGATGCCAATGTTTCAAACCCTGAAATCAGAGAACATGTGGAATCAGATGACAAGAGTCCATTAGAGCAATGCTCAGGAAGGGATCAAAAGGAATATGGAGATTTTCGAACACAATGGTGTGGAAGTGACAACTCTGTTGACCAAGCCGGCTCTTCACCCGAGCATGATCATCACCAGAATTGGTTGCCTCCAGATAGCGAACACAGTGAAGGGGAAGAAAGTACACATCTTTCACCAAAAAATAATGAAAAGGATCTAAATGGTTTTATGGACTACATTGGGGAGCAATGTGAAGATAGAAGTTTCTCTGATGAGCTTTCTAGCATATGTGAGTTTAGCTATTGCAAGAACAAAGATTTATCCGTGAAAGTCATAGAACAGTTGAAACACAATGAAGAAGGAAAATGTTCTTTCGGCCAGAATGCCAAAAAATGTGAAAATGGAATTGAGGATTGGAATGGGGAAAGAGTTGCAGGCAGAAACCCTTCTGCTGCTGAATTTCCTAGTTCAAATGAATTTACAGGTCTGGAGACCAATGTTTCAACCCCAGAAATCAGAGAACATGTGGGATCAGATGACAAGAATCCATCAGAGCAATGCTCCGAAAGGGATCAAAAGGAATATGGAGATTCTCAAATAGAATGGTGTGGAAGTGACAATTCTCTTGACCAAGCCGGCTCTTCACCCAAGCATGATCATCAGAAGAATAGGTTGCCTCCAGATGGTGAACACAGTGAAGGGGAAGAGAGTACACATCTTTCACCAGAAAATAATGAAACGAGCCTAAATGGTTTTATGAACTACAATGGGGAGAAATGTGAAGATAGGAGTTTCTCTGTTGAGCTTTCTAACATATATGAAGTTAGCGATTGCGAGAGTAAAGTTTTATCTGCGGAAGTCATAGAACAACTGAAACAGGATGAAGAAGGCAAATGTCCATTAAGCCAAAATGCCAAACGATGTGAAAGTGGAATTCGGGACTGGAACAGGGAAAGTGTTGCAGGTAGAAACTCCTCTGCAGAATTTCCTAGTTCAAGTGAATTTAGTAGTCAGGAGCCCGAAGTTTTAATACCAGAACTCAGAGAACGTGTGGAATCAGATGACAAGAATCCATCAGAGACCGGAAGGGATCAAAAGGAACATGAAAATTTTCGAACAGAATGTTGTGGAAATGACAACTCTCTTGACCAAGCGAGCTCTTCACCCGAGCATGATCGTCATCAGAATAGGTTGCCTCCTGATGGTGAACACAGTGAAGAGGAAGAAAGTACTCATCTTTCACCAGAAAATAATGAAAAGAGTCTAAATGGTTTTATGGACTACAATGGGGAGCAATGTGAAGATAGGAGTTTCTCTGATGATCTTTCAAGCGTATGTGAGGTTAGTGGTTGCGAGAATAAAGTTTTATCCGCAGAAGTCATAGAACAGGTGAAACAGGATGGAGGTAAATGTCATTTTGGTCAAAATGCCAAAAGGTGTGAAAGTGGAATTCAGGATTGGAATGAGGAAAGAGCTGCAGGCAGAAACCCCTCTGCTGAATTTCCCAGTTCAAGTGAATTTACTAGTCAGGAGGCCGATGTTTCAACCCCAGTACTCAGAAAACGTGTGGATTTAGGTGAAAAGAATCTATCGGAACAATGCACTGGAAGGGATCAAAGGGAATGTGGAGATTCTCGAACAGAGTCATGTGCTGATGACAACTTAATTGCCGAAGTTCAGCCTTTACCCGAGCATGATCATCAGAAGAGTAAGTTTCCTCCAGATGATAAAGAACATAAAGAAGGGGATGAAAGTACTTATCTTTCGCCAGAAAATAATGAACAGGGTCTGAATAGGTTTATAGGTCCGAATGGAGGGCTTCATGAAGAAATGGATAATAATAGACAAGATTCTTCGTCCTTCGAGATTTCTTTGCGTGCAAATGGAAACTCATCGCTGTCAGGTGGAGGCAATACTGAAGTAAAAATGGATATCAAGAATCTGCCTCACTTCAGAAGCTCAAGCACAGAAAGATATGTGAAAGCAGATTTAGGAGATTCTTTAGTTGCCGCTCAAGACCCCTCCGATGAGAACAAGACATCTGTCAGTCGCTTGTCTCCTAATACTGAACAACTGGATCATTCTCATGGAGAAGACACACGAAGTTTTGGTAGAGTGAGCTCAGTAGATACGCTAGATAGTTTACCCTCCATCAACTGTTGCTCTAAGCACGGTGTTAAACATGAAGATATGTCTAAATTTCCAACTACCAACAGTTACTATGCTTATGACACTAGCGTATCTTCTTATGATGGAACCATTGATCAAGTCCCCAACCATGTTTTACAACCCCACAGAAGAAAGTTCAAGGAGAAAATCTCCACCAGCACTGCTGAATTGCACAAAAATGGTGGATTAAATAAGACTAACACGAGGAATAGTGAGTCAGAGATGCAATATTGGGCAGCCAGTTCCTCGTCCGTGTTACAAGGAAAGCAATATCATGCCATGGAAGGCAGCAACAGTTGGCACCATGTTGAATTGCCTGAAACTAGAAGACATGGCCGCAAGAGTGGTAATAGATTGGCATTCACTTCAAGAGATTTCCAAGCTGCCCGCAGAAATGGAAGTCCGTCAAGTTATCAGCGAAGTTTGCTCCAAAATCGTCAAGCTTACCATTCATCAGATAGGCCTATGTACTCTGAAACAGACAAAATGGACTTGTTGAGAACCGTGTGTGAACTGAAAGATCAGCTCAACAGGATGCAATATTCAAAACTAACGGCAAATGGAAGGTTTCCCGCTGGTATTGTGGAGAAAAAGTCAACTCCCTTGTATTATGATCACTCAGCAACAGAAAGGGAGATGTATGCAGATTTCAGCCATCCCACATATCCTGCCAGACACGATCTGTTGAAAGGTTGGCCCCAAAGACGCAAGGACTTGAGAATGGCTTTTTCAGGGGACGCTGCCCACTACAGACACCAGGTTAACTGCTCATGTTTGCATTTTTGTCCCCAGGACTGGCACCGCTCTGCTCAGTTGCCTTCACATTCTATGCTATGCAACAATGGTCATTGCATGGTCCACACTGGTCACAATTGCTGTAATGTCTTTGCCTCTAGTTCTTCCAGTCGCCAGCAGTACACAAGCTCTGAACAATATTTATTGGGACGCAAGACAATGTCTGGAAACCAGAAGCATAAAGACAAGGAAATGAAAAGGTTATATTTACGAGAAAAGTATCACATAACAAAGCGGCATCTCCTTCCCATAGCTGGTGGAACCCCACTTATTTCTTGTTATCATTGCTCAGAACTGTTGCAGCTGCCTTCAGAATTTCTTCGCTTCAGGAAAAAATATCATCAGCTGAGGTGCGACGCATGTGGGAAGGTTCTGAAATTCTCACTCCTGGAAAGAATGCACATTGTTCCATACCTTCCGGAAGCTTCAGCTCCGCCGCCCAGTGAGGCTGATGATTATAGTGATGCTATCAATCAAAGAAATCGGTTGCCAACGTCGGCTTCATTTCTTACACCTTCAGCTGACTGCATTGAGTGGAATGCTTACAACAGAAAGATGTCGTCTGGCAGTTCTTATAAGCCCACAGAAGATAGAAAAATGAAGTCTGTATTGAAGGGAAATGGGAAAAAGAACGAAAGTTTGGTAGAAACCTCTAAACCAGTCGGAGTTTCATCGGAGATGGCTAAGTGGAAAAAAGTTTCATCTGAAATTGAAGAGTTGCCAGAACCATCAAATTCTCCACTTCATAGGTTACTGGGATATTCTTCCCCTAGTCAAGTGTTAGACAAGTGAGATGAAATTGATAGTCACGTATGGAGAGTTCAACATGCTTTTAGGAAGGAGTTTCTCGTACTAATTTTAGTAAAACAGAACCATTTTTTTTTTTTTTTTTAAAGAAGGCCTTGTATTCAAAGGATTTCTGAGATGAACTTATTGTACAACGTTCATCAACCGTGCTTGGATTTTACAGGATCTCAGAACAACGATCCATACAAGTTGCATATTCAACTGTAAGTTCGACATGGATGCATTTTTGAAGACAAACTTCACATTTTCTTCTTCTTGTATCGATGAAATATAACCAAGATGAACCATAGTATAGCGTAAAGTCAAGGTTGATTGTTTTACATGTAGATATGATCAATATAAAAAGCCCTGTATTGTTTATTTACTTCGTTGTAATAAAATAGATTTACATATAATGCAGTAATAATTTTCTTATTTTCTTAAACTATGGAGTGCCACATTCTTCACATCCCAGCTAAATGTTAGTTACAGAATCTTCCCAAGAAACCTTTTCTGGTGCATATTTCACATATACCTTTATAAGTTCTGCGCCATTTGACCTTGTGTGCGTTTGTTCAGGAGTTGGGGCTGGGGATCATGTGCCCGAGACTACAAACATGCAGGTAGAGGTGTTAACAGGATTGTGCCGCCCTTAAAAATCCAAGGCCAGCCCCGTGTGCTAAATTATAATTCTAGACATTTTTTATAATCTCTGAAATGCAGCAACTTTGGTGCAGGTCTTGATTTCTGAAATTTTACAGGTCTATAGTTCATGTTAAGAGGTTTCTTTTGAAATAAAAAGTATCTTACCCAGATTCTCATAAATTCTGAGTTACAAGTTTTTAAATTTGGCATTTGCAGAAAGTCTCAGAATGTGCCCCTTGATTCGAAAATGATGCTCCGAAGGATATACTTCATATATTTGCACGAAATTAGTTGAATATGAAATCTTTACGAGTCTAGAATTCATATGATTTGGAATCATCTTCACTAGAGATTCGTAGATGGAGTTATGCATATTTTTCTAAAGTGCTCTAAAATAATTTGTGAACTGTACGTGCTAATGAATGAATTAGACTTGTATCTTTAGACATATTAGGTAGTTCTCCAAAGTTTTAGACATATTTGCCTGTTGTTCATTTTCTATCTGAATAGCGTACTCAATGGTGAAACTTTCCAAAATTGCAATACTAGAAACTAGCATTGTTAGCATAGATGTACCACAAACATCCACAAGCATTGTCTTGTCTTCAATATAATTTTCTTGAACATCTAGATAGAGCTCTGGCTTAAAAATAGGTGGGCCATCATAATCATCACCTAAATAAGTATCCCACACATCGGGATTGGATTGAGCAAAAATATTATCATCATCCATGGAATCATCGTCCATTACTCCTCTGCGACTATCAAACCATCGTGACAGAAAATCATCCATATATTGCTTCAACACCTCCATTTGTCCTCGCAAAATTTCCTCTATCAACCGTTCTAACGTCACTTTAAGACACACTTGTACTAGCTCATTGCGTCGCAAGATTTTCACTATCTAGGTTTCACGAACACAAAATCGTTTAAATCAAGAACGATGTTCTTGATTATAAATTGATGCAACAAAATAATATAAATATGATCAATAATCTAAATACTCGTTGTTCAATTGAATATTAAGGATTTGACCATAAACATTCATGGATTCACAAATAACACTAATGATACTAATATTGAAAAATTGAGAAACTTCTAAAGTTTCATAATAAACAACCAATTTACATAGAATCATATTTCTAGCTTGTAAAGCGATCCTTTGGAAACCCGTAAGTGTATGGGATCGTGGTCAAGTAATATAATGATGAATAGAGTGTCAGACCCACGAGAACTACATATTTGATCGAGTTAAAATTAATTCCAACTTTAATCGAATAACAAATCAATTTTGTAGTTTTTTTATATTAATCTCTAGATTATGAATTAAACTAATGAAAATAAGTAAATGTGCTTTTTCAAATATGTGAGATGCATTGCTAAAACATCGAATCCCCCTTATTCTTCCATTTTAGTGTTACAATTAAAGTGACAAATTGAAATTATTCATGTTGGTCTATGTTCCTAATTTAATTGAAAGCTTCTCTCGATAGCGATCAAATTTATTCCCCTTACGTGACCCTTCTATCTCTCGATGAAATGTGCAAATATGATAAATGCATTAACAAATACTAGAACACATATTGAAACCATATAAAGTTCTATCATCTATTGAACTTTACAATATTTATTATATTGTGCTTAAACCCTATTGTCTCTCTCGATAACAATAAAATTCACTAACAATTCAATTGGTGATCAAGCAATTGAAAATAACGATAAAAACAATAATAAATATCCACAAATTAAATTAAATTAAATTAAAGTCAAAATAATTAATTAAAAACTTAAAATATCATAATAAGGGTTCATCTCATCCTAGCAATGTATAAAATTAGCCTAACATATTGAAACTACAAGAAATCATATTTGAGTGAAAATATATAACCCGAATTTTTAATAAATTGAGAAGATGGTGATGAATCTTGAAATCTTGAATTTCTTTAATGGTTTCTTGATAAATCTCCACTTGCGTCTTCTCTTCTTTACCCAAAAATAAAGTTTGAATATTCACTTGATTAAATTCTTGCAAATTCCCTTCAATTCTCTCACAAAAATTATGGATTATCCTCATTTGATGAAAATAATTGATAAATATTGGGGTATAATATGTACATGATAGATCACCAATATGTATTCTGTTGTTATGTATTTGTAGAAGTCGAAAATTAGTTGAAAATCACGTCCAAATTGTCTTCCAAAAGAGTTCCAATCGAATAAAGAAAGCTCCATTCGCGCAGGGATTTTTTGTATCTGCACAATAGTCAGTATTTTGATCATAAATTTCTCTCCTGATATTCGATTGATGCAATTCAAAGTGCATTGGAAAGATAACTCAAAGGGATACAACTTTGATAGAAATAGAAGTTTCCCAATTATGGTGTTTACTATACCAAAAATGGGTCTCAATCTTTGACTAAAAATCTGAAATATAAGTTGTGTGATTAAAGATTGCTTTTGATCATATTCAATTCATTTTTGAATTCTAATTACATCCAATTGTCTCCTAACAATTTTCACAGTATCTTCTTGTGTCCGAATCAACTATCTAATATTTTCAATTTGGTCCTCAAACTTTGAATTTTTTCATTTTCACCAATTTTTGCTTCTTTCTTTCAATTCCTCATTCAACCATTGAGTTTTACCTATATGACATAAAATACAACAATTTAGGATATATTTTGTCAAAAGAACTATCAAATATTGATATTTGGGACACCAAATAAGTGTATAAAATACACTCACCATAAAGGAAATAAGAAGTCCTAAATTACTACTCTAAAAGCAAACTCTAGGAAGTTAATCTAAAATATCTCCAAATAATTAAAGCAAGGAAATTTAAATAATAAAAATCAAATTATGTCCTAATAAGAAAATTTTCGTTTTGGCAGATTAAACAATAGAATTTATCCAAAAAGATCGATGGGCTCAAGGGCCTTAGTTCATGAGTTCATCGTAATGGCTCCTTTCTACCTGAAAATAATATTGTCTATCCAATCTCGACATGGTTGATTGGATCAAAATATAAAATTGCATTAAAAAAAAAAAGAATAATACTACTTGTGCAATAAACTAAACCATTTTTTTTTCAAACTCGTTTTCAACCATACATTTTCATAAATAATATATTTTGATTTCTTCATACTTTTTAACCATACATTCTCCAAAAATCATCATTTCAAAACTCATTTTCCAAAAAAAAAAAAAAAAAACTCATNAAACTCATTTTTTAGCCCATGTTTGACACACATTCTTTCGAAAACATTATTTCATAACTCATTTTCAATCACACATTTTTCAATAAAATAATATTTTCCATCATATCAATAATTTTTTCTTACTTTTTAACCACATGTTTCACATTATAACACTATTTAAAATACATTTTTTCTCAATAATATCCATCTAACACACCCTTAATGCTCACTTTAATAATCAAATCTCAATTTTATAAATTATATGTTGCCAAAAGCGAACAATGATGAAAGAAAAATCATTAAGAAAACCAAAAATAACAAATGGTAAATGGAACATACTTGAGAAAGAAAAAGAACAAAGCAAGCAACAACAAAAACTTTGATACATTTTCTGTTTGATTTAGAGAAAAATCAAAGTTTTAGTAGAATTTGATAAAAAGAGATAGAATATTTGATTAAAAAGTGTGGATCTCATAAAATAAGTGGTTAAAATTAATTATTCAATTTGATTTAGATTTTAATCAATTTTTTAGTTGAATCAAACATGGGCACACTAAGATAACATTATATGTTACTCAAATGATAAATTATCAAGTTATAAAGTTATCTTTTAAGAATAATTTTCAAAAGCTCCCATATGAATGTTCAAAATCATCATCAACAAACTTTTCAGATTTTTTCTTTCTTTTGTTTCTATTTGCAGACACTAAACCCTTCCCCTTCGACCTTTTAGCATTAATATCTATTTCAAGCGCAATATTTAGCGAGTTACTATTTGAAGTTTGATTGAACAAATTAAGCCCTTGTTTGGTATAGATTTAAATTTAAATCAAAGTCAATATAATTTTAATCACATATTTCGTGAGATTCACAACTTTTCAACCACACATTTTATCAATTTAAAAAATTATATATAGTAAAAATTTAATTTTAATTTTAATTCTAACCAAACAGAGGTTAAATGAAGAAACTACATAAATTGAATGAAGAAGCCCACTAAAAAGAAATAATAATGCTATATAGTATCAATCTAATTGACCACATTTGTTATGTTCAATAAACAAATCATGTGATATTGCATTAAAGTGAATCCATTATTCAAAGTCATGCAATAGCCATCTAACTGGTGCTGACATAAATAGTACTAAATAACGTTACTCGAAAAGGAAATAGAGTTTTGGAATGCACTTATGGAAAGTGCATTGAAATTTGGAGCTTTTGGGAGTGTTTGGTGGGGATTAAAATTACATTTTTAATAGATTGTGATTGAAATTTTTGAAATGTGTGGTTGAGAAGTTGTGGGACCCATAAAGATATGGTTAATATTGATTATTTGACTTTTACTTAGATTAAAATTCGATTTTAATTTGTACCAAACAAGCTCTTTATTTTGTAGGTGTGGGTTTGGAATGCAAGTTTTCTCAATCTTGCCCCCATAGTTTACCTAAATATTAATAACTAAAAAAGAGGGTAACATATCATTTTTGTTTCTTTGGAAGGCACTAGAGCTAATTTTTCTAATTGAGCTCATGTTTGGTACACATTTTTTCAAAATATATTTTTTCAAAACTTATTTTCAATCACACATTCTTCAATAAAACAATATTTTCCATCACATCAATAATTTTTATTACTTTTTAACCACATATTTTTCATCATATCACTATTTAAAATACGTTTTTCCCTCAATAATATCTATCAATCATACCCTAAAAATTATAGTCACCCATGTTTTTTAAAATCAAGTTTAGGGTTTGTTTATACAAAAAATATGTATTTTTTAAAAATATTAATATTTATAGATTAATAATGCAGTTTTAACATATTATGGTGGCAGATACTTTTTAAAAGGGGAAAATATGTTTCATAATCTACTTCTAACAACTTCCATCTTCTTCAAGACGTATGTTTGCTCTTCCCATGTGCAACCGGTCAAGTCCTCTTCGCTGTCGTCATCAAACCTCACTTCTCTCTCTATTCTATACACAACTTCATCCCCTCTTGAACGCCATTCTCTGTACTATCCTCTATGAGACCTATATACACAAAACCCACATATGATGCTTCGAACAAGGAGTGTTGATAGAGATAAGGTAGATGAGGCCGAAAATGTGTAGATTAGATGTTATGACAAATAGGTTAAATCCATGTTGTATGAATTGTGTGCCTAACTACAAATGTATTCGCCTCTGTTTGCAGAAATCCACAAGATTCCTTAACTTACAGGATTTTGATTCTGTATTTTATGCAATTAATTGAATGGTTTTGTTGATGTGTAAAATTGAGGCCTAATTAAATGGTCCAAAAACGGGAGCCCAAGTAGGAAATTTGAAGGATAGGCCCAAAAGAGACCATGAAGAGTTATAAAACTGCAACTGGAAATAGAATCATTAGCGAAGGTCCAATATCGCCCAAGCTAATAAGTCGCTCAAAATCGGGGTGATCCTTATCGCCCAAGCATGCATAACGCCCAAGCAAGCAGAACGTCCAAGACTCAAGCAAGCATAATACTGTTAAAGTGACGGTTATGAAAGCAGAGTATTCTACGATCCAAGAGCAACAGTTAAAAACGGTTTTAGCATATCATCCATCATGGGAGAAGCGGGTGGTTACAAAACGATAAGCATTCACTTAGTAACAAGTCATTTATCGTGGAGAAAGTGGGAGGTTACTGGGCGATGAGCAGTTTTCCACCAGTTTCTCAAACAACATTATAAAGGAAAACCGTCAAAGAAGTAGGAAAAGAGGACATAGAAGAAAGAGATCGAAATCAAAACTCTCAAACAGAGAACTATATAATTTTCATTCATTACTTTTTATCGCCAATTATATTCTAAGTTTAGTATACTTGTGCCCCTTGGAGGCGTTTCGCTTCTTATAAAACGTGATCTTCGCAAATAAAGCACCTCTCGTTGGGACTTTGTCTCGAGAGGTTGTTGTTCCTTACACAATCGTCTGAACATTCTTCTAATTGTTAACGAGGCCCGACTCTCCACGCGAAACAATTAGGCACGCCCAGTGGGACCCTTGGTGTTTGAAGATACGAAAA
>CAIGRP010122496.1:0-13448 GCA_903798385.1 Fraxinus cuspidata
GTCACTTGAATCTAAGGTTAGAAATTCAGACCAAAACTAAAGTAAAGCTACTCATTTCCTGCTAAATTTAGAAAGAAGTTTTTTAAGATTTTAAAGAATCGCATGGATTATTCATTATTCTGTATTTTAATGATTGCGTGTTTATGTTGTCTCAATACATAAGAATGTCAAGATATAAAATAAAAGGAATAGATAATTTATTAGAAAAATTGTCAGATAAAATAAAAGATATCACTTCTCAACTAGAAAATATGAACGAATTATCTGAAGAATACTATAGATAAGAAGATGAATTTAAACAATATGTTAATAATTACTCTAATCTATTAAGTCATAGATGAGATTTNTATCTGAAAAATACTACAGATTAGAAGAAGAATTTAAACAATATGTTAATGATTACTCTAATCTATTAAGTCATAGATGGGATTTGTATATTAAGATTCAAAATAGAAGAATAGATAGAATATAAGATAGTTTTAGAACTATTCTAAAGGTAAGGATATATGTTGCAATATATATTAGTTCATATCATTAAGGGTAAGATAGACATTTACCAATAAAATAGGGCTATTTAACCAACAAACATTGAGATAGGGATTTTCTTCCAAATACATTATTTGACTATGCCTTTTAACAAAGAATACCAATCAGGATTCCAAAATTGATTAAGTGGTTTGGCTACCATTCTTTAATGTAAAAAAAAAAAAAAAAGATTCACGTAATCACGTCATTGGAATTCATTACGTTATAAAAAAGAGCCTTTTTAAAATGGAACCGTGATGATAATATGTTATAAAAATAATAGAACAAGAAGAGAAAAAAATATAAGAGTTAAAACTTGAGTGTGTTTTTATTGAGAACTGAGACCAATCTTTATAGGTCCAAAATAAGAGTTACAATTGAAATGAAATAAATTATTTGAATTAGATAAGACTTATCTATATATTATAATAATATTAAATAATCATCATTAATTATCTCATTATTTTACAACAACACTTAATTTTTTAATTTGGGCTTAAAGAAGCGCAAAAGTAAAAGGAAGGGAAAAAAACATAGGGGTGTTTTGGTTTATCACGGAAACCCAAATGTCTCTCAATTTCTCTTATAAAAGCGCGCACACACGCATTAGTATCTATTGCCAAGCAATTTCTTCCTCCACTCTGATTTTTGGTATATATGTGTGTTTAAGATATTTGTATTCCGATTTTGTGTTGAGTATTAGTGATAACAAAACAAGCTGTATAGATCAAGCAGAGATTGTGTGTATCGACGTTGTGCAATTCAAAGATAATGAACTTTGTTTGAAAGAGTTCTCTGCAATACTGATTTTGATTGGGAAAGGTGGGCAGTTGTGTTTCAATTCTTCCGTTGAATCCTTCAATAGTCATCTTCCCCACATTCTATTACTTTTTCTTTAAATTTTTTAATCATCTTTTGTTCGATATTTTAATTCAGATCCTCCGTTTCAGTCTAGTTTAATCTTTTGACGCAAATCGTGAAAATTGCTTTCAATTTAATCTAAATTTCGAAAAAATACATTGCGAAAGGAATAAATAATTTAACGTTTTTTTATTGTTGTTTGCAGATTTTTTTTTTTAATTTTTCTTTAATGATTGGATTAAAAATAAATATATAAGCCCATGTTTGAGCTACATTAAAATTATCATTCTCATTCTTCTACTCATTTTCAACCACACAATTTTTAATAAAATAATATTTTCCATCACATCAATAACTTTTCATTATTTTTCAACCAAACATTCTCCATCAATCTACTATTCCAAAATACATTCTTCCAAAATAATGTGACTCAATAATGTAAATTTTAATGACTTTTTGCTTTCTGATTTGTATTTGAAGAACTTTTCATTGTTTTAAATGGTTTTCTTTTTTCTTTTAACACATAGTACTTGTGTGAACCTTATTATTTTAAAATTTATTTTTAACTATACATTCTCTAATTACATTTTAAATCGAATTTTTTTCTTACTTTCCCAAAAATCATTATTAAAAAGATTTATTTTTCAACAAAATGAGGTTCAAACAAAGGCATAATAATATGATAAGAGATAAAATTTCACATTGAATAAAGATGAAAATATAGATCAACTTATAATGGTTTGTGTTACTCATCTTAATAAAAGTCTTATGGTATTAAAGTTCATCAAACTCCGACGAGCGATTCGATCTTGTTAAGACTAAAAAAGGAAATGAGTATGTAGATTTCAAGATTTGTTTGTTTAAACAAGTCATTATCTTTGGAGCATGTTAGGAGATAAAATTCTACATCGAATAAATATGAAAATATAGATCAATTTATAAGAGTTTGAGTTACACATCTTAATAAGAATGCATGCTAATATGGAAGGAAATAGGCCATAAGTGATTTGGGTAGCCATCATAAAAGATGCTTTAAAAGTCCCAACTCTCGTAGATTTTTCGTAGGGAAGAACGAAACGACAAAATCACTGAGAGAGATAACCTGCTATTTCTAACTATTTCTCTTTTTCCATAGATAAAGATATTAACAATTCACTCAAATGACCTCGGTCTCTACGAGAAATATCTTTCAGCTTGTCTACAATCACGCACCTCCCTATATCTATTGATGCCCTTTGCGACGCCTTTTTATATTCTGGTTTCATTTCCAGTGGTAGGCCCATGTTTGGGTCCTCTCATTCCATTCTTCTGCGAAGATGGGGAGACTATACTTCATCTAAAAAATCACTCGAGCCAATGATGATCATGGAAGCAACATCGGGCTCTGATGATCGAATCCAACAAATGGCTATAGCCATTAAAAGGTTAATAAAGCCATTAGACGACAAAGATGCACAGATTATTGTACTTATGCCCCTAAAGTTGCAAAATCCGTTGATTGAAGGTAATCAAGAAAATACAGGATCTTTCAAAGTTAAAGATCTAGAAATCCAAGAACGCCAACAAAAGCAAGATACGCATAATCAAATAGTGTTCAAAATTTGTTGCATGACACCACTCAACTCTATGGTGGCTCTCTATACGTCCAAAAACTTATGATTACGTACAACATTCGTGTCCAGTATGGTGGTCACCATAATCTTCATTCGTTTATGTCAAGCCTTATAGTCATCGAATTGACGAAATGAAGATGTCACCTGGTTAACAACCTCCGAAATTTTAGTGTTTTGATGGGAAGGGCAATCTAAAGCAAAATGTTGCTCATTTCATTGAAACGTGTAATAATGTAGACACTTATATTGATACCATGGTGGAGTAGTTCGTACGCTTCCTTAAATGTGTCACATTTGAATGGTATATAGATTTACCAGTTAGGTCAGTTGATAGTTGGGATAAATTCGAGTGAGAATTCCTAACACGCTTTTACAGCACTAGGTGAACGGTCAGCTTTTTNGTTCGTACGCTTCCTTAAATGTGTCACATTTGAATGGTATATAGATTTACCAGTTAGGTCAGTTGATAGTTGGGATAAATTCGAGTGAGAATTCCTAACACGCTTTTACAGCACCAGGTGAACGGTCAGCTTTTTAGAACTCGCTTGGTTAGAGCAAAGTAAGGAAGAGCACATTGTAGAGTACATCGAACGTTGGATGAACATCATGCTTAAGTGCAAAGAACGAATCAGACAAGCATCTTCCATCAATGAGTCCAAATAAGGTTGATTAAATGATTGTCACTAAGAATTGGTTGAGTAGTAACAAGGAACGTACATTGTGTTGGAAATGGTTTTTAAATTAGTGGAGGTGGAGGTGGAGGTGGAGGTGGGGGTGGGGTATGTGTGGGGTGGATGGAGAAGATGAAGTTTGTTTTTCGTTTTTGATTTTTAATTTTAATTATTTAATTATAGTTGTTTTATTCTAAAACAATATAAAGTTATCATTTTAACATTTTCAAATTAGTTAAAATAATTGTCAAAGTCAATTACTTGGTCAACTAACAGTTAACTAACCAAAAATCATCTATTTTGACTTCAACTGTGACATTTTGAAAGGCTTGGTACCGTGGGTGGCACAAGTTTTTGGGCAGAATCTACTAATAAATGAAAGATTTGGTACTGCTGCTACAATTATCCCTTTTAATAGTTAAACAACATTTTAATTGCATTAAAGCTTTATAACTTTTTCACATTTATATCTCAAATTTTTTCCCACCACTTTCTTATTCTCAAGTTAACAAAAAATATTCATAATTATAGTTTGTCTCCAAATTTTTTTAAGATAGAGTGAAAAGACTCATTTGCCCATTTTATTTTTGAATAAGTAAAATAAGTAATATTGCAAAAATACAATTAAATATTTAACCCTCATTTTAGATCACGTTAAAAATATTTTTGGACGAAAATCATGATTAATGAAATCTTAAAAATAAGAATGTAATGAAAAAAAAGTTAAGGATATAAATTGGACAATGTTAATAGCCTTTAGTGTAATATTTGGAATGTGGTATATTCATAAAAAAAAATGTGGTGTAGATATAATCACCCTAATATTAAAGTATAAGTAAATGAAAAAATGATGATACTTTTAATATATTTTTTAAAGATTTACGGATAGTCATAAATTTCATGAATTTTAAATCAATTTGAATAGAATTTCACAAAATTGAAAATTCTTAAAATTATAGCAGAATTTTAGATTTTAGATTTTGATGGATTCTTGAATTTTAATATATTTCTTACTATTACAAGAAAATAAGGGAGCCACTATTTTCATCCACTACTCTTATATATCTATACATTTAAAAAAAAAAATTATATTACATTTTTAATTTGATATAAATTTACTTAAATAGAAATGAATATAAACAAATAAAATTCATCCATTAATACTTATCTTTTGACACTTATTCATAAATTAAATCTATTGATAGGTCAAGTAAAGCTCAATATCGACGATGCGTGTAAAAACAATCCAGACAATAATAAAACCAAAATTCGTGAAGCTATTAACGATGATTAAAAGTTAAAATTTTAAAAAAAATCGCAAAACCAATTGTGCTACATGTACATAATTATTTACATAATGATTTACATACATATAATGTTGTGAGATACGATTGAATCATATTTTTTTTCAACAAAATAATTTATTTTTTCACACTCTTTTTGATACTTCATCTATACATAAACCATTATATAACTCCTTATGTACAATTAATATTATTCTTTCACAGAAGAAAACGCAAGTATTGTTGGGGCTTCAGTTTACAAGTTGGGTGACACAACCTGTTAATTGTTAATTAAAAGTGAAAATTTAAAACCGTAGGTATCTTTTGGGTGCAATAATTTTTAATTTTTTAGAATTAATTCTAATAATTTTTTAAAACTTTAACAATAATTATTTGGGTTATGCTAGGAGTACATAATATTTTACATAATTGGTGCCGTACAAATAGAATTTTCCTAATTTTTTTTGAATCTTCCTCGCCAACTTGCACTTAAAAGATTCACAACTAAGGGATAATTGCAGCAGTGATATCAAATCTTTCATTTAGTAGCAAACATTGTCCAAACTTTTCATTTGTGTCACCCAAAAATCAAACCTTTCATTTGTACTACTCACGGTACCAAACATTTCAAAATATTGCAGCTGAAGTTCAAATGGACAGTTTCTGTTAATTTAACCTTTAGTTGACCAAATAATTGACTTTGACAATAATTTCGACTAATTTTAATAGGTTAAAATGGTAACTTTACATTTTTTAATAAAAAAATAACTAAAATCAAATAATTAAAATTAAAAACCAATTTCATCTTTTCCATCCACCCCACATATACCCACCCCAAAACTATCACCACCATTGCCATATCCTCCAGCGTAATCAATAACTACACATCTACTCACCACCAACCTAGCGATCGAATTCCACTTTTTGAAATCAATTTAACAAATAAAGGTAGTTTTATGCACAAATGGTGATCATGGGCTTGATTGGTGTTGGCTTTACTTTTTTGTACTGAATTATGAGCAAAGAACCCTCTATTCACTTGAATATATGCGATATACCTCCTACGTATTGAAAATCGGAGAAAAGGTTCTTGCTTGAAATCTTTTGTTCGAAATACCTTATGTCGTCAAGATCCGTTAGTTTAATCACTAAAAATAGTAAAAAAAAAATGCCAAAAAAAAAATAAAATAAAAATTTGTACTTGCAATGTCCAATATTTTTATTTTTATTTTTTAAATTATATCCAAATTTTTTATATGTGCCAACAGCCAACTACAATCCGAACTTTAAAACTTCATCTTCTTCCCAAGTAGGCCTAAAAGCATGAAAAATGAAGCCAATTTTCGAAATTTTCTATATAGTTTTTCTTGTTTAGCTGAATCTGAACCCATGGAATTTGGATCTGTTGGATAATGGAGGGAAATCAAAGTGGGTATACTCTGTTTTCTTGGAGAGACATTGGAAACACTTCGATTTCTTTTAATATTTATGTACAGTCAACACATTGCACTTGATGAATTAAAAAAAATGTTATTAACGATTTTTGCTATAACTGGATGTGATTGGATTCAATTAACAGGAGAGAAGTTGGTACTAATGAATCTGAACTTGCATCTTCTTCCATGTCGATTTTTTCCTTTTAAGATTCACGATTTTGTCTCCTTCACAGTAAAAATTGCTGGAAGAAACAGATGGATCTGGGATTTGGATTTCTGGATTTAGCCCTAACGGGTTGATTTGAACGTTCTCCATGAATTTCAGTGCTGGTGAGTGAGAAAATTTTCAATTTTGCCGAAGAGAAAAGTAAATGGCTTCTTTTTGCGGTGGGAGAGCATCAGTGTGTGGATTAGGTATTCGTGTGTGTTTTGTTGTTTGAATTTGAATCTGTTGACCGTTTAAATTAATGAAATTGAAATGTAGCAATATTCTTGTTTTTTGCACCACGTTTTCAAAAGATTAAAAAGTGCATTTGAAGGTGGGGAAGGAGATGATGTGAAGTGGGATGGGAAAAAAAATAAAGTTTTAATGATTTGAGATCGTGAGTGGCACATATAAAAAACTTTAGATATAATTTACAAAAAAATAGAAATAAAAAAAATTGGGTATTGCAATTTCAATTATTTCTTTTTAATTTTGACATTTTGTTTTTCCTATTTTTAATGATTAAAATAACGGTTTTTGACTACATGGGTATTTCGAATAAAATGTTTCAAATATGGACATTTTTCTATAATTTTCAATAGATAGGAGAGTACATCCTACATCGTCATGTATGTAGGGGGCTTTCTACTATTAAGCTAATATATTGTTAGTAAATACATGTTTAGCCCATGTTTGGTAGTCATTATTTATGCGGTTAAAAAGTAGAAACAATATTTTGAGTTTACGTACAAAATATTTTATTATGTAAATGTATAATTCAAAATAAGTATGTAAAAATAAAGTTTGAAAATAATGATTGTCAAGAATAAAAATTCAATTTCAAGTTTTAATAGGAACGATAACTCATTTTTTCATTTCTTTCTCTCTCAAATTGAATTTCGGAATCAAAAGATTACTCTTTATTTTATATTTTTCTATTTCTTAATTGAATTTCTTTTATTTTTTTCCAAAGGTAAGACATTTGAATTTATGTTCGTTGACTCGAAATCCACTTAAATTTTAGGGAGGGGTCGCATCTCTTCTCCTTGCTTTCTGCTCTCCCTCAAACAAATTCATATGTATTTACAAATACATATCCTACCTATAAGCATAAATATTGATTTATATATATATATATATACATACAAATACATATACCAACTATGAGCATATATGTTGATTTATGTGTTTTTTCTAATTGTCATATAATTTTAGATCATTTGGGTTGCTGTGAGTTTTGAACAAGTGGAGAAATGGTAGGGACAAAGCTCTCGTGTTCATCAACCTAGATTTATTATTATTATTATTATTACAAAAGTTGACTCTTGAACCCATGAAAAATCGGAATCGGCATCGGTTTCCGGTTGAACGACAGGTTACAAGATTTTACACCGACTATTTTCCCTCTAGTTTTTAGCATGTGACCGAACCGGATTCCGATCCGGTTCCCAATTTTTTCGATTGAACCGGTTTTTAAAACATTGCTTAAATCTATCAAATCTTTTCAATTAATAAAATTCTTAAAAAATCATAAGAAACATAACACCTAAAGTTTAATGATAATTTTTAAAATATGAGATGGACACATCTAAATTTTCTCAATTAAGGTACCTCAAATTAATACTTAATAAAATGGGTAAGGGAAAGAAATTCTTAGCGTATTGGGAATTCACTCAGAAAAAGAATTGGTTGAAAAAATAGCAGTTATAAAAAAATAAAATAATAGAAAACAAAATTATGACGTAGTCGTTTTTAATGTGAACTAGTCTGACTAAATTTGTTATGATAAGGTTTTAAATGATTTTCATTTTTATTTTATTTTAAATGTAATTGAATTGGTTATAATTATTTTAGTCAAATCACGAGGTTGGTCCAAACTAATTTTCAAAACAATAAATTCTAAATCAACTTGTTGGGTGAAAGAAACCCCACTTGTTTAAATATGTGGACTAAAACGTTTTCAAATAAGGGTACTTAATAATGACAAATATTTATAGGATAAGTATGAAATTGGTCGGCCATAGCCAATGCGTGTCTCATAACACAATTGAAATGAGCAATATGTCTCCTAAGTCATAACCACAATTTATAATTTGTAGAAGTCCTTTTTATCCCATAATCCTCAAATTTTGAATCAATGTCACTTCATTCTTTATTTTTAAATTGTTTCATATACTTCCTAAATCCTCATCACACTACAAAAAAATACCGAAATCACGGCTAAAATATGTTGTTCCATAAATAGAGATTTTGTTGCAGAAATAATTTTGGGACAACAATATATTTGTTGCATACAAGGTCGCGCTATATTACTCACGGAATGTATTATGTGACACCTTTTAATCGTTCATCGCATTAACAAACTCGTAATATTATTCATTTGACGTAGAGAGTACAAAATAGTAATAGGATATTTGTTGCTATAATGTCGTTGAAACACATATATGTCGTGAAAAATTTAAAATGCGACTAGTCAATTCGTCATAACGATTATTCCAATGAAGTTTTCGTGAGAAAATTATTTGTTGAAAATATTATTTTAAGGGTATAACTCTTTGGAACCTATTCTATTTTGAAACTACACTTGTTTGTAGTAATATATCTTTAATAACAAGTTATGTTTATCCTGAAATTTTGTATAAACAAAGTGTATAAATGAAGTAGTCTTTGCACGATGGCACGGATATAAAAGTATCACTTTGGTGAGAGTAATAGAAATGAAATTAGATCTAACATTTAAACTTGAGTTGGATATGGACTTTTGAGGTGAACTAAATTATTTTTTAGTAAATATTATGAAGTACAAAAGAAATTTAGAGCATTTTTAAGGAGTGAATTTTTCCCCCAAATTCACCCTTAGTTGCTAGTTTAACTCACCCATGTCTATCTCTAAAGTGGGAACATGAAACTGTAGTTCGTATGAATAAAAGTTAATATCGTTGTTGAGGCAAGATTTAAATAACGTATAATAAAAATGCAGCGTTTTGTAATTGCTTTAACTTTTAAATCACAGCATGTAAATGTCCTAAATCTAGGTTTTGTTGTCACTTATTTAAAGAAATTGTGCACGAGTCAAATTTTAATGGAACAAAATGAACCTCGCTTATACGTAAGGGGGCACATTTAAGTAAGTTTTTAAATAAAGCAATTCACACTATTATGATATTTTCTTCTTTCTTGGAAAATCTTAGAATATTAGAGGTAAAACTTATTTGCTATGTGCTTTCAATTTGTATCACTTCTCTCTCAAAAAACAATTAGAATTATCCAAAAGACTCACCCTTCACTAAGGTTGAACAATGAAATCGTCAAATAGTGAAATTGAATCGAAATCCTTTATTTTTTTGAAATTGTTGGTTTGGATACAAATGGATATCCGTCAACATTTTAGTTTTGAACCAAATCAAACCACTCAAAATGGTTTGTTTTAGGTTTCAATCTTTACAAACCATTTCAAACTGTCAAACTGTTTATAAAACAAATCAGAAAATATTTTAGTTTATATTTTATCTAACTCAAATAAAACTAAATACATCCCAACAAAAACTAAATTTTATAGTGTTTCGTTAATATTTGGATGATGTAGAAGTATTGGATAGTTTACAAAATATTATAGAACATATTATCGTATTTGATCTTTTTACTCATTTTTCTTTTATGAGTTGTTTTATATTATTTAACTATAATAAATGAATTCATGTACTATGTCTTATAATTGTGGAGAGAAATATGTTATAATTGCAAATGTTGCGCCAAATAGTATCGACTAAGAGATAATATATGTCTATCATGTTGTATCATTATAATGATTAGAATTATAGAATTTTTATTTTGTAATATTTTTAATGATACTATTTATGTTTTAACATGGAAATTTTAGACTAATATTTATAATTTAGCCAATTTGATATATTTAATTTTTTTCTTTGTTAAATCATGATTTTAAATCGAACCAAATCGAACCATGTTCATCTTTAGGCCTTCACGTTGTATTTATTTTAAGAAAAACTAACTCTTAAATCCTATGTCGAGGGACTGAAATTAACACTCTATACAAACTACAAGGAATATAACTGAAATTAACTCGACTTCCTATTTATTTATATGTGTATATGGGTTTCCATTCAATGTCATCTTATTGTTGGTAAAAGAATTATAAATGTTTCATACGACTGGCTAATGTAGGTTATGTGAGACAACTTGGTCAATGCCATCCTTACTTCATTCAAATGCCACTTATCCATAACTCACTTTTAACAACTATCACGTAATTTTACATACATATAGAGAGAGAGAGAGAGAGAGATTAGGACTGGGTCCCTCAATGTTTCAAGAACATGGTTTTTGGTTCTTAACTATTAAAAACTTAGAAGTAAGGTTTCTTTAACCTATTTAAATATATGAATCTAGATCTCTACGTTATAAAATCTATCAATATGGACATTAAAATCGTACGCGACTTTCATGTAACTTGAAGTTGAAAATCAAGTAGTTTGATAATTTTACCCTCCATCTTAGAATAATTGAAATTCGCTCGTGCTTTTCATTTTCGTGAAGACTCAATTATGTTGGGAACTCAGAACCCAACTTTTGAATGATGAGGATCCAAAGATATCAATTGAAATGTTAGGAGACCCACATTTAATCTTTCATGTGTGTATATGTATATATATAGAGAGATGTATGTATCTAAATGGTGACTAGGATATGGATGGGTACCAATCTTGAGAGCTTATCTTATTTCAATTAGTACAAGTCTAAAGTTAAGAAATAATTTCGAACCACAAAAGGAGATAATGTCGAATCTAAAGATAAGGCAAATCAAAGCAAAAATGTAGTGTTGAATTTATCAATTTGTGGGAAAACCTAATCTCACAATCTACCCACAAAACTTTCTTGAACCGCTAATCATCTTTTGACACTTTTAAATCTCAAAGAATTAAATATTAAGAAAACCCATAATCCCAATTAATAGTAATTATTTTGTCCAATCAAATCTTGTATTCTAGGTCAAACTACACGTCATTATCTTGTCTTGATACATGGAAAACTCATGCCCTTATCTTGTATTCAAGAATTCATTGTTCCAGAAGGAAACAATCCTAGTCCACACATGTATATATACACATATATATTTCAGATAATAGTACCAAGTTGATGTATTATTAATACAAAAAGAGAATTTTTTTTTGAGACAAAAGAGATAAAATTCTTCATCTTTTGCTCCCCTTTATTTTCTTGATCTTTCATTTTGGCAATGGCAGAAGATAAATCTCAAGTGTTTGAAGAATCATGGTTTCAGTATGGGAATAACATGAAAATACATGATCAGAATGCAAACTGCATATCATCTTCTGATTCTTCAGTTGAAGATTCTGTATTTTCAAATGAGTCATCATCTTCTTCTATCGATACGGCAGATGATGCATCTTCTTCTCTGTCTTCAGATTCAAGTGGAGGTTCATATGATCTAACAGATCTCATGGAAGAATTGCCCATCAAGTAAGTAATATTAAATAACATCATTTGACAGTAGTTTTCATTTTGTGTGTAAACCTGATGACATGTTTGGTATATTGAACTCGACTATCTATCGAAAGATCTAAATCAACTAGATTTTTAGCTAGTCTTGATACAAGTTTTCCCATATTATAGTATTGAGATCCTATGGCTTTTATGAAAGAGGGTTTGTTTAGATCTACGGATGCAAAACATGTCTTAAATCGTCTCTCTCTTAATTTATTCTCGATTCTTACCATGTGAAACTTGATCTTGTGCAGAAGAGGGCTCTCCAAGTTTTATAAAGGGAAATCAGAGTCTTTTACAACATTTTCAATGGTGAAGAGCATAGAGGATTTGGTGAAGAAAGAAACACCTTACAAAAGAAAAATGAAGGCTTCAAAAAGCTATGCAGCTGGCTTAAATAGCTATAAACCTTACACTCTTCCTAAGCCAATTATATCAAAGAAAACTCCAAAGGCTTCTTTTTCACCATCTTTACCAAGTAAAAGAGGAAATATTATCACAGCAGGCACCCACTGACTCTTTTAATTAATTTCAAATGTCAAGCATTCTGCTAGACATCCGTGCCTTTGCTTTTCGACATAGAAAGAGGGAAAGGGATTGTACATGAGATTTTGTTTTACTTTTTGAGAAAATATGGAGATATAATTTTGTGTTAATCGGTGAAGTAAAGAAAATTGTTAAAATCTTGTATATTGTATTGTTCAATCTCCCGAGATAGAAATTTTGTGTCATTTAACGTCTTTCGCACTATGATTCAAAATGGTGATCTACGATGCCTAGGTGCGAATATAGTCCTATTGGGCTTTAGAGATTCATCCGAGGCTACAATTGATATATTTGCCTTGGGAGCTAACCCAGTAACGAAGAGTAAAAGTGACATTTGAAGTGTATTAAAAATTGGTTTGAACTATAGACATTTGGAACGTGTGATTAGCTACAGAATGCCACAATTTATTGATTATATGGGAAAAATATCAAAAATTCGTTCGACATGCAACAACAAGGATTGATCTGTGAGCCAAATTATCAAATACTTGACCTTCAAATCGACACAATCCAATGGCATTGCTAGATCATCTTCTTGTTTTTTCCTAACAGAAACCAATTGAGGTGGACTTTTTATTTTATTATACTAATAATTACAAGAAAAAGTATAACCATTTAGGAAAGGAATTAGGCCCGGCAAATTAATGGCTTTCTGGTTTTGTCTGTGAGGAAATATGGCATTCAACACCACTTTGATCCAAAATCATCCAAAATCGAATCACCTCTCAATGCCTTGGTTGCTTCAAGGTTTACAGCCCACAAAGGACTTAGGAATTAGGATT
>CAIGRP010122502.1:0-10199 GCA_903798385.1 Fraxinus cuspidata
ATTCTGGAGCCTATGGTTTTAGAGAAGAGTTTTGAATTTTTTCATCGTTATTTGCACTTTGATTTTAGGGTTCAGAATGAGTCAAATAAGATTTGGGTCTTCTAGAATGTGGGTACTTCCATTACTATTATTGTTGATCATATCCAGTTTCTGTACATTAAGGTTGTGGATCCTAGATTAGCACGACCTATTTACCTGACACCTGTATATGCTACTTTTAAGGTCTATGTTAGGAGGGACTTGTGGGTGGGTCTTTACCACATTTTCCTATCAATGGATGATCTTTGGCTTGTTGAGGGAGACTTAAATGTCATCACACATGATGGTGAGTGTACTGGTCATAGTCGCCGAGATTGTGGTTTTAGAAATTTTTCTGATATGATGTTGGATTGTGGCTTAGAAGACGTTAGTTTTTCTAGGTATCAGTTTACCAAGACTAATGGTAGGGTCAGTAAGAGATCGGAAAGAGTTTTGATTAATTCCTTAGCTACAAATTTTAGTAGACATCTTACTGCGACTCGTCTGAATTTTACTTCATATGATCACTCACCTATACTTTTATAGTGGATTTCTGATGATGATTTGGGTCCTAGACCATTTAGATTCCTCAATGTTTGGACGAAGTATCATGATTTATCAGCCTTTCTCTCTCAGAAGTGGTCACTTCCTACTCATCTTACGGGGATGATTGCTCTTTGAGAGAAGTTATTCAGGCTAAAATAGGGGTTACGTTGGTGGAATCAATGAGTATTCAGTGATGCGTTCCAGAGGATTAGAGATACTGAGGAAAGGGTTGATAAGGCAGAGATTGATTTTGAGGGTGACCCTACGTAAGGACATTGTGATTTACTATATCTTGCACATGCTAATTTGAATCAAACCTTATCTATTGATAAGGTTTTTTGAAAACAAAAGGCTAATTCTCGTTGGGTGTGTGAGAGAGATCGCAACACCTGATATTTTCATTCACTAGTATAGGGACGAATGATCAGTTCTCATATCAAGACTGTCACGGCTTAGGTAGGGGAAGTTATCTCTACTCCAACAGCTATTCAGAGCCCACTGGTCTTTTTTTTCCAGGATTTATTATTTGCTCTTTCATAGTTTCTAGATTTTGTTCTAATATCAGACATAGGGTACTGAAGAAGGCAGATAATATGGCATTGAAGTGCCTCACTTTGATTGATGAAGTTCGGGATGCTGTTTTCAGTATTGATGCTGATAGTGTCGCGAGCGCTGATGGATTTTCATCATTGTTCTACCAGCACTGTTGGGATATTATACATCATGATATGTACATTACAGTCATTGATTTTTTTTAGGGTGGCCATTAGCCGAAATGATTTGCTGCAGTTTATTGTTTTGCCTCCGAAGAGAGAGAATGCTTGTAGATGAACGGATTACCGACCTATCAGCCTGTATACGATGTTCAATAAACTTATCACAAAGTTGTTGAACACCAGATTGAGTTCATTACTGTTCAATATGATTTTTCCTCAGCAGAGTGGATTTGTCCTTGGTCGACTTATGAAGACAATGTGTTGTTCACTCAAGATCTTCTACACATGTTGGATTATAGAGTATGTAGAGGGAATGTTATGCTGAAGCTAGACAAGGCTAAAGTATATGATCACATGGATTGGGGATTCATTTATTCTATTCTCGAGGTGTTTGGTTTTGACCAGTTATGGATTGATCGTATCAGATATTGTATCTCGGAGTGTCGATTTTCAGTACTTTTGAATGGTTGGCCACGTGGTTTTTTCTCTTCATCGTGTTGACTCATACATGAAGACCCTATCTCTCTGTTCTTATTTATTATTGTTGTGGATTACTTTTCTCGACTACTTACTCAGAGGTTTAAGGCATATCCTAGTATGCAGTATTGACATGGAGGCATTACTCTTGTCTCTCATCTTGCTTTTGCTGACGATATGATTATATTTGTCAATGGCTAGAAGAACTCTATCAGAAGGGTTGTTGATTGCTTGGAGAATTATGAGGGGGTCTCTAGACAATTTGTGAATAGAGACAAGAGTGGTCTAATATTGCCTAGGAAGGCATCGAATATTTAGATTCTGAGGCTAGTGATTTTGACTGGATTTTCACACCAGAGACTGTCATTTATATACATGGGAGTCCCTTTGTTTAAGGGGACTAAGATGAGCTTTCTGTATGATGATCTCATTATGAAGGTCAGGAATATGATTTTTGGATGGGCTTCGCACATTCTTTCTCCTAGTAGTAAGATTACTTTGTTGAGGTCCATTCTCTCCTCTTTACCACTGTACATTTTCCAAATTATGCGACCTCCCAAGATTTTCCTGAAAAAGTTAGAGAGTATATTTACGTAATTACTGTGGGATTCCAAGGATCATGCACGTCATCTATATTGGCGGAGTTAGAAGGAGATTTGCCTTCATACTGAAGAGGGTGGTCTAGGCTTTCAACGATTATAAGATACGGTGGACACATTCTCACTGAAGCTATGGTGGCTATTTAGGTCTTAGAGTTCTCTTTGGGCTCAGATTTTATTGGGCAAATATTTTAGAGGGACATATCTATTGCTTACAGTAGTTCCTCATTCAACCTCTCCTATTTGGAAGAGACTGAAGAGATTTGGACCACGCGTCTAACCACATATTGTGTGGCACCTTCGGATAGGGCAAATCTTCTTTTGGCAGGATTGTTAGATGTGTAATTCTTCATTGGCATCTATCTTCCCACACAGATAACATACATCTGCGAGGATGAATGATTTTTTTGAGGAGACTTGATAGGATTTTGGGCGATTGGTACAGGCTCTTCCATCAGTTATGGTAGAGCAGATTTCCACTATATCTTGATGTCTCGGATCTTATATTCTGGAGGGCCACATCAGATGGAAGCTTTACTATGGTATCAGCACGATTAGTTCTAGCAGGCTTGTATAAGATTCGTTTCGTTTATTATGGAGCCCTATCATGCCTCCTACCATTTCGTTCTTCTATTGGAGATTACAACATGATTTGATCTCAGTTGATGTCATTATTTAGCTGAGGATTAGCAGTCAGTTGGCTTCTCGATGTCAGTGTTGTTTTGAGATTGAGACCATTACTCATACTTTTACTAGTAATAGAATATCTTTATTCCAGATTATTATGAGTGCAAGAGAGAGTATCTGACAGAGATTTCTGAGATAGAGGTATTTGGAACAGTTTGCGCGGGCCGGACACATTCACATCATTATTCCTCTATTGATTCTCTGGTAGCATTTTGAGGATATTTTTTAGATACCTATGAGTTCAGAAGAGGAAGTCAGACAGAGATTCCAGAGATAGAGGTATTTTGGACAGTATGTTTGTTGTGGAAACATTCACATTATCATTCATCTACTGATATTTTGGTATCTATGGAACTCGAGAAATGATATGAAGCATAGGGAGATTCGTATGGTAGCCAGATGTATCATTTGGAAGGTCTATAGTATGATCTATTTCTTCATATATGAGGACTGTTTCGAGCGATGTATTGGCAAGGGGATTTGACTATTGCACCCGTATTTGGTATTTTAATGAACCTCCTTTCCATCTTCTTCTATTCTAGTTTGGTGGGGTACTCCATCAGTCGGATATGTCAAGATCAATACGGATGGATGCATCAAGGATGGTTATATGAGTGGGGGAGGCATCATCAGAGATCAC
This sequence comes from Fraxinus cuspidata, assembly GCA_903798385.1. Classification (NCBI taxonomy): domain Eukaryota; kingdom Viridiplantae; phylum Streptophyta; class Magnoliopsida; order Lamiales; family Oleaceae; genus Fraxinus; species Fraxinus cuspidata. The sequence goes on from CAIGRP010122502.1 coordinate 3,684, forward strand.
GCAAGACGCGATATCAAGGCTTTCTCAACTTCGTATGGACCATGCATGATATTAGAGGTAGAACTACATGCTATTCTTGATAGAATTTTACTAGTTCAAGGATTGGGTTGTTCAGTAGTTTAGGTTAAGTTAGATTCTACAGAGGCTATTCACTACATCACTAGAAGAGAAGGACAATGGGCTATTCAAGGCATACTTAGACGTATCACAGACTTCATATCCTTCAACAAGATACAATCTCCCACATTTATAGAGAAGGAAACTAGGTTACAAATGCTCTTGCTGCTGAGGGTTGGGATCATTAACGATATCAATTATATGGACCACTTGACCTACCACGACATATTATGGCAATAGTACAAGTTAACAGACATGGATTGCCCAGTATTAGAGTTTGAATTTTATTTTGACTTTCAATACTTATTTATTTATCTTTTTTTACGTTAGTTCTTATTGTAAAGGAAGTATTACTTCCTTGGTTACTGCTCTGTTCTTTGTCATTTACTTTCATTGTAAAGGAAGTAGCACTTCATCATTTTTTGCTCTCGTTATTTTTATGTAACCACAATATCCCTCCACCACAAGTGAGTGTATATTAATAAAATCTCAGAGGTACCACCATCCTTTAACTAAAAAAAAAAAAAACCCTTAACCCATACTGGTCTGGAGAATAGAGATCAAGAACTTTGTCAAGTACATGAAAAGATAGATTCTAGTACTTGAAAATTTGATTTGATAAGTTCTGTTCTAGATGATCTTGTTCTCGAATGTGACTTAGTTGGGGTGGTTAATGTAGTTTTGACAATTTTAGCTGGTCACATTTTTTCCACAAGAGTTATAGTCCAAATTGTCTCTCCCCAATAGTTGGGAACTTCATAAGTTGATGTGGCTTATAAATTGTAGTGTCAATTTTTTTATTGACACTACTCGTTGTGTTGAACTAAAAGATGTGCGACTTTGTGTTTCTATGTCTATAAGATATGCTTATGCACGAATATTTAAGTTTGCATAAGACTTCGAACCTCAAGAATTAAATGAGTTAGAACATTGTGGGATATATGACGAGACTGGAAAAGAGACCAAGAAGAGCATAATAGATAGTAAGGACATGAAGGTGGTTTGGTAGAGGACTAATATCATATATGTTCAAGTGTTCAACTATAAGGTTTTGTATTGCACTCGAAAGTTTTTGAGCTAATGGGTATTGCACTTGAATATATTTTTCCTGGTGTTGTTTACATTTCAAGCACTACTAATAGATCTTGTCCTAATAGTACATTCAAGAGTTGGAAACCCACTTTACGAGAGATCGTGATGTTGTTCAGTCTATCGTCGATCCTTTGACTCGATATAGATGTATGCCGATGAGAAAGATCGTGGAGGTTTATATGATTGGTATGCAACTTAGCATTACAAGGTAAACAAATTGACCTCCTATTTGATATTACAATTGTATCAAAGACTCCACTAAATTTGATCTCAGTTGCTGTTCTTCTAGAAGTAATCTCTATCTTGGACTTGATAGTTCCATTCATATTCACAGTGGTTATGTTTATTATGGTTCGTGATATTTGTGCTATGGTCTAAGGTTTGAGTTGTGAAAACCTTCCAAGGCAATAAGAGCTAAATTTCCATATAGTTTGTCCATCCAAACTGGTCAACTATAACCTGATGCTCAATGGAGTTCTCTATATGTCTTTACATTTAGAATTGTATTAGTTTTGGACATATAAATAACCAAATATTACAAAATGAGTTTTAAGTCTATTAAGAATGAGTTGTATCTCTATGAGATACAATAACAGTCCAAAAGGTACATTAGTTAGATTTTGGATGGATATTAAGTCATAAGATATGACATATGACATTTTTTAATTGGCATGTGGTTAGGGGTTAGTATTTATAGTTTGGATTTAGGGAAAAAAACTGAAGAATCATTGACTAATGTTTTAAAAACCTTTTTCTCAAGCATAATTTGGTTGGAAATGGTCATGTCAAAATTTTTTCATACCTTATTATGGAGAGCAAAAAAATTTGGTTCAAACAGATAGTGTGCAAGGCAAGCTGGCAACTTGTTTGCTTGGTTGTAGTCTTTATTTTGTAAATCTTGAATTGAACGTTAAGTAAAGTTGACCATTTGCTTGGCGATGATGTGGGGAGGAACAATATTTTTTAATACCCAGCTCCTCACATAAATTCTTGACCTTCTTGTTGTCAAACTCTCAACCATTGTCTGAGACAATTGAATAGTAGATTCCGAACCTACAAATGATGTTCTTCCATTGGAATTTGGAAGTGTGGTTTCAGTGATCTTGGCAAGTGGCTCAACCTCTACCCATTTGGTGAAATAATCAATAAAGACAATTGCGAATCTTAAATTTCCTCTCCCTTTGGGAAGAGGTCCTATAAGGTCTATTCCCCATTTAGCAATTGGCTAGGGGCTGGATACAACATTTAGCTCTTGAGAAGGTTGCTTTTGAATAGTTGCAAAGCGTTGACATTTATCACATTTTCTGACAAACTGTTGTGCATCATTTTTCAAGGTGGGAATACTTTTTGTACCTAGGACCATCCTCATGTGTGGTTCCCACATATCCGTTCATGAATTTATCAGAGCATATAATTAGCTTGTTCTCCTCCAATGTATCGGAGTAAGGTAGTGAGAATCTACGTTTGTATATCACATCGTTCTTGAAGACGAAGTTGGCTAATCATCTTCTGAGCTTTGGACCTCCTCTTTTTCAGAGGGCATTGTTTGGTCCTTGAGAAATGATATAATTAGCTTCATCCAAAGGAAGTATCTTCGACCCATATTATCATTTCACTAGTGGTGGTGGAGGATCTACTGCTTGTTAATTTGGATAGTGCGTCAGGATGAATATTTTTCATGCATAGGATTTGTACTAGTTCGAATCTTTCAAAAGAGTAGATGAATTCCATAACCAATTTCAAGTACGTAGCTATGGACTTATCTCTACCTGAAAAATTGCCATGGACCTGACTCACTACCAGCTGGGAATCGCTACTACTAATAAGCCTCTTTGCTTGCATTTCTTTGGCTAGTCTAAGGCCAGAGAGAAAGGCTTCGTATTTCGCTACATTATTGGTGGCTTTAAAATTGAACCGTACAACACAATAAGCTTATGTCCTTTCAGACTGACAAGGATGACTCTAGCTCCTAATCTAGGCTTTCTTGATGATCTATCCACGAATAAAGCTCCATGTTGGAGGTTCAAAAGGTCCATCTATTCTTCCACTTCTAGAATAATAGAGAATTCAGCCACAAAATCTGCAAGAGCTTTTCCCTTGATGGCAACCCCTGGTTTAAAAATGATGTTCACTGAGTTTCATAACCCATTTCAGTAACCTCATCGAGGCATAAAGTTTTTGCAGCACTTGCTTGAGGGGAAAACTTATCAACACATAAATAGTGTGAGCCTGGAAATATGGTCTCAACATTCGGGAGGTTGTCACCAAGGAGAAGGCTAGCTTATCTATGTCTGGATAGCGAGCCTCGGCTACCAAAATTGCACAAATAGCATCAGTGGTTACTACCAAATATAATAGCAGTGGCTCGTTAGCCCTAGGTTTGGAGAGGCGGAGAGCCTATCCCGGTGCCTCTTCAGCTCTTGGAGGGCTTCCTCACATTTCTTTGTCCATCGGAACTTATTTCCACCTTTGAGAATTTTGAAGAATGATAGGGACTTGTCGTTGCCTTAGAGATGAAGCGATTTAAGGCATCCTATGTCTAGTATCTCATTTGGTTTCTAAGGTGACCTCATATTAATTAAAGTTTTAACATTTTAAGGGTTAGCTTTAATGCCTCTTTGGTTGATGATGTAGCCCAAAAACTTTCTAGAAGCGACTTCAAAGGGACATTTTAAAGGATTGAGCTTCATCTGGTACCTCAAAATTTGAAATGTTTTGTTAAGGTTTTTAACATGATCCCTTACTTTTAAGCTCTTCATAGTATGTAGTCCACATGGACCTCCATGGTTTTCCCAATAAGGTTAACAAACATTTTATTAACAAGTCTTTGGTAAGGGCCTGAGCATTTTTCAACCCGAAAGGCATAACCTTATAGCAATAGAGACCTTTTCTGTGATGAATGAAGTGTGTTATTTATCTACTGAGAGCATTGAGATCTGGTTGTATCTGAAATATACGTCCAAGATGATAAGAAGTTCATGTTCGATAGTCAAATCCACAAATTGGTCTATTATGAGAAATAGAAAGCTGTCATTGGATATGCTTGGTTCAAGTTTGAAAAATCCATACAAACCCTCCACTTTCTGTTGTGCTTTTTTACCAACCAATGGTTAGAGACCCATTTAGGATATACTGACTCCCAAATAAATCCATTGTCGATCAGCTTCATAACTTCATTTTTGATAGCTTCATATATATATCTGGATTGAGAGCTCTTCTTTTTTGCCTGTGTGTTGTAGCCTTTGGGTCATTACCAACCATGCCTCTGTGCTTCCAAGCGAATACATCGAGATTTTTCAGTAAGAAGCTTTTCAGCTCCTCATTAGCTTCTATAGACAGATTTCTTCCAACTTGTAGATGTTTCGAGGGGTTTTGTGGGTCTATTGGGAAGTTCTTCAGTTCTTCCATAGGTGCTATTTGAGGCTCGCAATCAATGATATGAGGGTCCAGCTCCTCCAAACTAACTCCTTCTTCAGCAGCTCTCCCTTCTTTAAGGATGGTCTGTTCTTCACATATAGCCTCTTATTTCGAGCTACGTATGACTCTAAGGATGACCACTTCTTCAAGGGCATCCGTCATTTCAACATCTTTCCTTCGTTCAGGGTTTCTCCCTTATTTAGGGACGTCGTCCATGTCAATATCTGTAATGATCCCGTTGATGCTTCTTAGTTCGGTTTTCCTTATGAAGTTCAAGTAACATTCCCTTGCACTTCTTTGATCGCTTCGAACATTGCAATTCCATTCTCGATTGGAAACTTCATGGACAAATGATGAATAGAAATGACAGTCCAGAGTTCCTTCAAGGTCGGAGTCCCTAGTACTCCATGATAAGCGAAATAATTATTTACCACCGAAAAATTCCATGAAATGGTGAACAGTGAAGGGTGCAATCCCCATCTCTATTGCTAGAGTGATCATACCCCATAGGATGATGCAATCTCCCATGAAACCATACAAGGGAAACTCATCGTGGTCAGCTTATGGTCAACTTTTATCTTGTCAATTGATAGCATTAAAATAGTATTTAGATACACCGTTCACTGCATTGTCTATGTATAATCAACATTTATTAGTGCACACATATAGATGGCCAGATTCTTGTATGTACATGTTAATATATGTGTGTGTATCTCTAAGTTGTTGGAAGCAATTTCAGATAAATCCAGATTACCATGACATCTATAAGCACTAAGTAACATCCTCTATAAAGCAACATCTGGAACAACAGGCATGCGCTTTATGACTCGTATTGTCCTAGATAGATTGCCATCACGAGTTAAATAATGGACCACAAACCCATAATACCTCATTTCTGGTATCAACCCATAATCGTTTTGCATATTGTGGAAAAATTCCAATCCTTTATCCACCAAACCAGCATGAACACAAGCAAGTAATATGCCAATAAAGGTTCCATGGGTTGCACTTGCACCTTCTCTTAACATCTGAGAGAGAAGTTCGAAAGCATGATTAGAAATGCCATTGACCACAAGTCCAGAGATGATTGAACTCCATGAGACCTAGTCATTCTCTTCCATTTCATGAAAAACCTCCAAAGCCTTTTCAACTGATCACATTTGCAATACATATCTATCAGAGCATTTTCAACATAAATATCTAATTTCACACCATGGTCGCAACTAAAATTGTGCACCTCGGTGCCCATGTCAAACAAGCCCAAATGTGCACATGCAGAAAGCACACTAGCAACCGTGATTTAATCAGGCTTAACCTTGGCCACCATCATCTCCTAGAAAAGAATAATCAAGGCATTCCAAGAAACAACATTCTTCTCTGTAACACACAGTAACCTTGTTACACCCCATTTCCTACGAATTAAAAGTCAAGATTTTATTTCAAAGTCAAAAGTGGAATTGTCAAAGTCATATTCAAAATAGGACTTAATGAAGCAAATTATTTTCATGGGCTATTTTGCAATGGATAATATATGAAGGGTTAAGTTGGATTATATTTGAATTTAGGGAATTATCTATTTAGTTTTGGAAGTAAAAGACATAATGTCATTTTGTTTGATGGATGAGGGACCTCTTGTACAAATACTCCACTGATTTGGCAATTAAAACCCAATTCACATTTACTTTATCACACACACAAAGCAAAAGAAAGAAACCGAGAAGAGGGAGAAGAAAACGGGAAAGAAGGGAAAAATGGAGGAAAAAGAAGAAGAAAAGAGGAAGCCACCAACGAGATTAGACTGTAGGTTCTAAATTTCTTCTTCTATTTTGAGGTAAATTCGAAATATATTTTGGTTGAGTTTTGTGATAAAATTTTAGGGTTTTTAATTTA
>CAIGRP010122503.1:0-15173 GCA_903798385.1 Fraxinus cuspidata
AGAGAGAGAGAGAGAGTTTTTTTTTTTAAATTGAAAAGAGGATAATTTTAAAAAAATATTTAAATTAGAAAAAAATGTACAAAAATAAAAATTAAAGATAAAAATAAAAAAGGATTTAAAATTGAATAAAGGAAAAAATAAATAAAAAGGAAATTAAACTAAAATAAAGAGAAAAAATTAAACTAAAAAAATATGAAAATAGATAAAAAATAAAAACTCGGGAAAAATAAAAATATAAATTGAAGAGAGAATGATTTAGAAAGGATTTAGATTAGAAAAAATAAAATTAAAATAAATTAATTAAAGGAAATGAAAAAAATAAAAACCAAAGAAAGAAAATAAAAAAGAATTTAAAATTTAAGTAACAAAAAAGGAAATTAAATTAAAATAAAAAGAAACAAAACCAAATTGAAGAAAGAAGAAATTATAATAATAATAAAAAAAAGAATAAAGTTTCAAGAAAACAAATTTAAAAAGATAAATAAAAAAGGATTTAAAAATTTAAAAAAATGGAAATGGGCGGTTGAGTCAGACGGCCCAAGTCTGGGCCGTTTGGAAAATTGACGGTCGATTGTCTCCCCCAGCTCTAGTCTTAGAACAGAAATTAATAGGCTTATTCTTTATTCAATTGAATTAGAATTCTAATCAGAATTCAAATGCAGAATGTTGTTTTGTTTGAAAATGTAAAATGACGAGCTCTGTTGCTAAAAACCACAATAAAATGTCAATAAAACTTTCTATCATTAATGATCTACCTATTTAACCATATATTAAACTATATAGATGTATTAACCTCAACTAGAATGTAAAAATTAAATTTATAAATAACTATTCTACTTAACCATAAAATACTAAGCTTCAATGCAAAAACTAACCTTATAAATTGTAGAAAATGAAGATGATGAACAACATGTCGGGGTCATCGGTTGGGTCTGACAATGACGTGATTTTTTTTTTAGTTTTTCTCTCTGCTCTTCGTAAAGGTATTTTGGCATTTTATCCGATTTGAAGGTTTTTCACCTTTGTATCTTTTTTTTTTTTTTTTAAATTGGTCAAAAGTCATTATGAAAAATTGCATGGGTCAACCGGCCATCTATCATTGTTTCTTCCAAGGAATGGGATGTTTCACCCATTCCAAGAAGAAATTTTCGGATTCTTTTTTTTTTTTTTATACCCAGGTTTCCCAGCTTACACCAGACTATGTCTTGGACATACTTTAGTTTGTATATTTGTAAATAATGATAATACAAGAGTGCCAAGAAAGGCAAATGGGCGATAGTAGGTGGTTCAAAACTCTTTTCTCATTGAATGAGACGTCTATGTTGGTACTATTGGGAATTTAAAATCTTAATTGTATTCCATCGAGATCAATCAATTCGTAAAAAAAAAAAAAAAAAGACAAACAAAAACATGCACGGTTTAAAAGGTTCGTCTCAATGTAAGATTATGACCTCTTTCAGTATTACAGTAATTCATTGTGATGAAAATAAGTTTACAATAAAAAATGGCACACATTTTCTTCTCTAACTTCTCTCTCTTTTTGATTATAACAATAAAAATGATGACCGCCTATTTATGATACAAAAGAGGGCCCTAAATGCCTCAATCTTTCTAACTTCAGAAGTTGTGCGTTTAGGATTTGTTTTAAACCCATTCTTATACAAGATATTTTCATTGAATATCATATCCTTACTCTTTATAACCTTTTGAGTTTGATTATCTCATAAACGTTAACAAAAGTCGTTAAAACCATACCAAATAAAAAAAAATAACTTCTTGATTTAGCATCAAGTTTGCGTCTCACAGTATAATCAATGTAAATGTTTGGAACTTTAACACTCCTAATTTAGATACCCTAGATTTAGAAGTATTATCATCTAATTCTCTTAAAATCGTAAATGCAAAAAAGTGATTAATTTTTTAACATAATAAATATTAATTATTTTATTTATAAACAGAATTTCAAAAAACTTTTGTACTTGATAAAAATATAAGACACTTAAATTAAGGTTAATTTTATTTCAAAATGAAATCCATACTTAAATGTCTTAGTACTGAGTCTTTCTCACCACAACTAATTGTTTCGAACCATCTTGTCTTAATCATCGGAAAAATGGAAAGGAATGACATGGAATGAGCCAAATGCCCAGTAAAAAAATCTCATGCATATTATGCATGCTTATGATATGAATATACATATGCGTTACATTAAAAATAGATTTTTCCAATATGTATTCCATTTCTTTATATTTCTTTAATAACTTTAACATTAACATTGCAAGCTTACTTTTTAGTTTATCGTAAATGCAGCAGGTCATTATTGTTTGGAACCCGATTCAATATACATGCAGTATCTCATGACGGTTAACACTAAACATTAACATTCAGTGTCCAACATTATCATTAGTCGGGCATGGCTGTCCCTCACATTCCATTTCTCACTCACATTTCATGGAATAAACATACACATCTTAAAAATTCGGGATATCTTTCCTAAAATATTATTTGCCACATTATCCTTTATAAACATTTCATTTCTTGAAACTTTACTTCATGCGTGCTGGTGGATTTATTTACATGAATTAATTTGACATGAAATGCATCAATAACATATAATCAATAATAAAATATAAAGGTCGTGTAATAACAATTTATGTAACACATCTGTATATTTTTTGCAACTTAGAATAAAGATAAAATGAGAGGTTTACTTACCTAAAATTCATAGAAATTTACTTTTAGAATGGTAAGTAGATATGTCTCTAGTTAGGGCTGGACATAGTCCGCTCCAGTTCGATTTTAAGGAGAATCAAATCGAATTATTTTTTTGAATATTTAGTAAGTGAAATCGTCGAATCTAAATTTAATTATGAAACTGTTGTGTCTAAAAATAATTTTTGTTCCTTACCATAATTAATTTTTTTAACATTTACTACAACACTACATTAATCCAACTAATGATATATTACTATTACCTCTTATAACAACTCTATATTAACTCTTACAGAATAATATAATCCAATTTAAAAATATATAAATAACAATTTGTCTAATAAGATCGAGTCATAAATGTATATAAATTACTTTGATCAAAGTGGAGGAAATTTAATATATAGGACAAAAAAGGGGTAAGATGAAGAGAGGTGCACCCTCTCAACTTCGATTATTTGAGAAAATGCAGAATGATTGAGAAAAATTTAGGTCATTCAATTTTAATATTTTTAAAATTTGAATTATAAAGTTGGGCTTGAGCTGAAAAATCAGAAAAATGATATTTTGGGCTCAATTAATTAGATAGCAAATGAAATAGAAAAATGATATTTGTGGGTTCAAATAATTAGTTGATAAATTTATTTAGAAAATTTTTTGACCTATTTAATATAAAAAAAAAAAAATTAGAGGGATTCAGTTCTTATTCAATTATTCGATTCTTAGTTCAGAATTGAGAATCGGACCAAATTCGTCAATTCTCGATTTTGATATCCGTACGGGTCCAATTTGGTTCGAAAGTTTTGTCCAACCCTACCCATAGTATTCCATGAAGTCAACGTACTAAAAATCCTAATCCATTACCATTTATTTAGGAATATCAATATTATTCTTAAATATCACTCTAGTCTAGACTATTATTCTACTGAGTTAAATTTATTTATTATTATTGTTATTAAATTTCAAATTGCAAATAAAACTGTAAAGATTTATAAAAACTAAATGTGAACCTACAGTCGAAACAAAACAGTTTTGTCCCATGTAGGTCTTGTTTGGTAAATTTCTAATGATAGAATAATTTGTTTCCCTCTATAAATTAATGTTCTTATAATACGAGAACAGTGAGGCAAGAAGAAAGTGAAGATCATGATTTGTCAGGGACTTTATTCTCAATTTAGACTAAGTATATGCATAAAAAGTGATGGCAATAGACATTAAATACATGTATAAATCAACTGCGAAATGCAATATTCAAAATAAAGCCAAAACACGAAACATGAAGAATTTAGAAAATAAAATAAACCTAGATCATATTTCAATCTAGAAATTAAAAGAGTTACTGAAAATCAACGCAGAAATTAGGTTCTTAATCTCAAAAGACAAATTAAAATTTAGTTGGTGGTACAAAATACTAATGCATGCATATTTGAATCCACTTGCATCCAACCTAACCCGAATCGGATTCGGAGTCGTCTTGTTTTCTTAAGACTGAACCCAATAAAATCTAGATTATTCCTTTCCAAAAACTAGTGATACTTGATAAGTGTATAAAATAAGTGTATTTTATATACTTATCTAGACCGTTAAATTATAATATTTTGTCTTCTGATAAATTATACTCTAATATCGTTTATTTATCGTTTGTTATGACCAACTCAATGATTGGAAGTGAAATTGGATTAAAAGAATGAAAATCGGGGAAAAGTATGGATTTTCGAAGTTCAGAGATCAAATTCTAAATATTTAATAGTTGATTCAGACCACAAAACAATTATTAAAGATTAGATGGGTCAATTGGATGAAAACAAAAGCCAAAGGACTCTAGTTGCTTGAAGAAATGAAGCAATTGAACGAATGATGAAAGTTTGGGGGACCAAAATGTTAGTCTCCAAAACTTGAGGTGGTGCTCACGCACCGGCCATTCATGCAGAAGCCAACTGCAAAAGATGAAGCCCCATGCGTGTGTAATGGAGAAACCCATGCACGCACATGGACACTTTCTGGACCAGATGAAGACAACTTTCCTTATTCAACTGAACTTATTTGAAACCCATTTTGGATGTATTTTTTACCTAAATTTCGATGACTATAAATACATAACGAGGGCTGAACATCAAAAGATCTCTCTCATAAAATTATAGAAGAACGAGAGACCAATTCATACAATTTTGGGAGAGAAGATCAACCTAGTAAGAAGTTAAGGACAACTAAAGCAAGAACTTGAAAATTTCGAGCTTGAAATTGAAGAACGGGATCATTTGCATTCGTTTATGTTTTGGGTGATATCTATTCATTATTTTCTCCTAATATTGTAGAAATTATGCTAGACTAAATCGTTGTTTGTATTTGCTGATTTTTAATTCAAAAACAAGTAGTCTAGTAATTCTTGTGCTTTTTGATTAATCTTTCATGTTTATTGGATTGTATTAATGTTTGCGCAAAATTTAGATTATTAGTTGCTTGTTGTAGTGTTGGAAAACTTACAATAAGTAAAAGACTACATGATTAACACGTGGGAAATAGATGTTAGTAATAACAAGTATATCGTGTACAATTTTATTGATAATCGTATAATTGAATGCATGATTTTGCATATAAATTTGGACTATGAATATGATCGGGTCGTATTTAGAATAGAGTTAACTTATCTTGGAAAATAAAGTTGAATACAATAGGATTATCGATTGTCATGGAAGCATGAATAACACTAAATTATATAATTGAGAATTGGAAATAGATATTAATAGGCAACTTTTGAGTTCCAATACACTCATTCCATATAAGTTTACAAGCAACATCTTTACATAAATCATAAAATAATTACAAAACATTATTTTTTGTTTTACAACAATTCAAATTTGATAGAGAACTCATACATTTGAATTAAAGTTTATTATTAATAGAACGATACTCATATCATCACGTATTATTTGTCAACTACTTAATACGCTTGCAAGATTTATCCGAATAAGTTTTTGGCACCATTATCGGTGAATAAAGTATTTAATTTAAGTTTATTAGTTTATATTTTTAATTTTTTCTGCACGTGATCTCTCTCTTGTTTGGTTTTTTTTCAGGGCTATCTAGCAGTTTATGCAAGATTCTGATAAAATCAAGCTCCTACCATTGGATATTGAGATCGAAAAAACTTTCAGACAATAAAGTGAAGAACAGTAGCAAGAGAAAGGAAAACATAGATGGTTTAACATGAAAATCGCCAAGAGCAGTTGCCAATGATGGCATAGTATTAGTAGGGAATTATGTGATTCTCATTCCACTTCTATGCTACCGACTATTATTTATCCCCCTTTTAGACAGGCTAACTTCCATCTTCGATCAAATGTCATCAATCTATTCCAAAATCATCAAGACATCAAGTTTTTTTGAAAATGCAACTGAGAATCCACATGAGAATATTAATGCTTTTCGGATGCCTTATGAGTTCATTAGCCATGAAGAAATGTTTTTCGATACCTTTCGAATGCGGCTATTCTCTCACACCTTGAAAGATAGCGCAATAAATTTGTTACATTCTCTACCTACTAGGAGCATTTTTTATTGGAATGATGTGGTGTGAAAATTTACAATAAAATTCTTTTCGCCATCTCGATTTCATCAAATCAGGAATGAGATACACACTTTCAAGCAAAAACATTTCGATAGCTATCCGAAGCACGGGAAAGATTCAAGGACTATTTCAGGAAATGTCCCAACCTTTACATTCCTAAACAAGCCTAAATCTACCTTTTCTATTCAGGCTTGCATTCTAAATACTGTAATATGGCCGATGTTTTACTGGGAGGATCAGCAATGGACATGCACATAGTCAGAGAATGAGTTACATAAAAGAATAGAATAAAATCAGTCTATGTGGCCATCCGACAGAAACACTCATAGAAAATTAGTAGGGATGTTCATGGACTTTATCTATTTATTCATAGCATCAATTCACTCTTGAGAATCATTCCTTTGTATAGCTTGATGAAAGTTGATTGGTCAGATCTTCTTCCATCAATCCAATACCATCCTTATTTTCATGGAAAAAGACTATAAAGTCATCCGAAATTGTATCTCTCCTTTTTATATTAGATTTTCTAAATAATATTTATTCTTGAGGTTGATGAGTATGATCTTTTGAACAATATCTTAATTATATATATGGAATTTTGTAATATTATATTGATCCAAAATTGTTTCTTAAATTAGAATGAGAAACATGTAGCCATAATGGCTATAACGAGAAATTCTATATCAGATCACTTTAATTGGATTTAACCTTAAATTAGTATTTATACACAATTAATTACATATATAGGTTCATATGACAAATTAAAAAACCAAACAAGCATGAATAACACTAAATTACATAGCTGAGAATTGGAAACATATATCAATGGGCCGATTCTGAATTCCAATACACTTATTCCATATAAGTTTACAACCAATGTTTTTACCTACATCTTAGAATAACTTGGAATAATTACAAAACATTCTTTATGAGTAACAATAATTTGAATTCGATTGAAAACTTATACACTTGAATTAGATTTCTTTGGGACGATATTCAACTCATCACGTATTACTTGACAATGATTGCGTACGCTTACAGAATTTATACGAACAATACCCCTTGGAGCCTAAATCCATTCGCCAAAATTTCACAGTATAAACCAAACAGAAAACAAAAAATCAAGATTTCATGTGATGCAAGTTATAACAAATTCAATCAAAATTTCAATTATTTAAAGTTTCAAGTGGATGATTTAAAATCAAACATTGAATTCAATTCTAAATAGCTTTCGATAAATAAATATATCATGTTAATCAACTCAATGAGTACAACATAATTATGCTTAGTTCCCTTAATTTTGGACTATAGGTCGCAGTGAAATTTGATCTCAAAGTTGACCCTTTTCACTAATTTATTAAATTATTTATACATAAATAAAAGAAGTTGACAATGTTGGTTTTGGAAATCTGTCAAACTGTATATGATTGTTGGAGTTCAATATGTGATTTGGACTGCATTAGTTACCAAAGCTGCTTCACAATTACAAATATATTGGTAGTTTTATTTGTTCCAAATCTGCAATAGAGTTGATTAAATCTTTGTAATTTCCTTCCTTTATTTCCTTAATACTTTTCGTTGTATAACTTACAGAATTTCCCATTGATTTGGTTTCCACGTCTACAGGGCCTGCCCTGGCTCAAGGCAACTTAGGCCATGGTCTTGGGCCTCAATTTTTAGGCGCCTCAAAAAATTAAAAATCCAAAAATTCAACAAAAAAATTCATTTCTTTTTGGTCCTTTATTCTATTTAAAAGACATGGACTAAATAAGAGGTCCAAACCACTTGGACACTTACATTTTTAATGAGCTTAATTAAAAAAAAAAAAAAATCTCCCATAATTTTTTAGTAAGCTTATAATTTAAAAAAATATTTAAAAAAATATTTTTTTATGAAAGTTAAAAATAAGTTATTTATTTTAAAAGAGCTCATTTAATTTTTCAAAAATAATATAAAAAAACCAATTTGAATGGAACATGAGCGATACTAAAGAGATCAATACGTTTATAGAAAATTATATTTAAGAGTTTCGTAATAATTTGTTGTATAGGACCTCGAATATCTTAGGGTCGACCTTGTATGTATGATATTTGAGAGTACGATGGTATCTCTACCTGGAATCCATGTAAATTTTATACGGATTATAATAAATGCTAGACTTATTATTATTATTATTATTATTATTATTATTATTATTATTACTTCTTTATTTGGAAAAAAAAAAAATCTCAGCTAAGTTATGCCCTCATTAAATTTGATTATTGGCTCCTCCAAATCCAATCATCTACTGCTGCTCAAGATGAATAAAGTTTCAAAAGGTTTTGGAAGTGTTGCTTCTGATTTAAGCAAGTAGCAGAATAAGTGATTTTGAAAAGTGTATACTTTCATGTGAAATTTGTCACTTAGGTTTCCAGCAAACGTATCATAATCCACGATGAATCAAAGTCCATGTGGAAAAGACTCGACAACACGCTTTAATCACTGCACTGATTAGTGACTATAATCAGTGAGCACAAGGTCAAAGCATGCATCCCCTTCCCATGTGAAGATGAGGAAACTAAATTAAAGAAACTTAAAAAGTGTCCAAAATATAAAATAATAATGTTTAGTCCTATAATATATTTAAGGTAAAGCATCAAGGAGTCTAGAGTTGAGATCAAGTTTAAATTTCATCGAGAAACTATAAAAAGAAATCAATCTATTACTTGGAAGAGTGAATTATTGATTTGACGTTGGAAAATGGACCGAAAAAGTACCATACGGCAACATAAATAATACTATATGGTATTAACATTGAAGAGCAGGACCACATCTTAACAAAACTAATTATATATTAATCTGTGATCCCAAAATGATAAATTATAGAGAGGCTAATTTATCTGCTGCTTTAAAACAATCTTCTTTTCCCGCATATTTCAATTACAATCTCTGTTTCTCATTATTTATATACCATATCAAAATACTCTTTCTTGGATCTTCTGCAGGTTGTTTTCTGTATCTATATATATTCTTAAAAGTAAAGAAAGAACAAAGAAAATGCATAATGCACATATCTGTATACTCGAGTCTCGTACTATTACCCTTTTCGCCGTTGCTTCTGGTTTACTAGAAGTTCGGCATAGAGTATCTCATTCCAAGCATCAGGTACGCCGGGGAGGCACCAATGGCTGCAGTCCTGGAAGCTCAATGGTGATCTCCTCTCCTCTTCAGAATAATTTTGTTTTCGATATATTGATGGATGACCATCCTTTCGATAATCGGTCATTCTCGTGACGTTTAGATAAGTTACACGGTTTTTCATTCCTTTAAACACGTTCTCCAAAACCGTCATCTTCTGTGGATACGGCGTGAGATATGTATCATTCTTTATCGGCTCGATCTCGTGGTCACACTGCCCACCAGAATTCCATTGCCCTCCACTGTTTGAAAACATAATATAAAGATTGCAGAATATTAAAATCAAGGTTGAAGAATAATGGTGATGAAATCAATACATGGTAGGAGAAAAACAACGACTTAGCAATCAATAAATAAGTGCAGCAATTTCTCTTCAATGTGTTGGTCTTATCGTAAAGCAGAAAAAAATCGGTAACTGCACTATCCTTTTTCTCAACATTTCTACGGTGAAGATTAAACAAATATGGTAGTCCAAAGGAATCATAAATTCGTTTTTTTAGTTTTTAGATCATTGTAATTTATTACCTGAAATGAGAAGCAGAATAGCCTCTGAAGAAAACGAGCGTTTTCCTTGGATTTACATTGGCATCAATCCATCTCCCCCATGTTGTTAAAGCTTTCCTAAATGCCTCGAGAACGTTCAATTCTTTGTACACATGGCTGCCTTCTTGATAATAGTCTTCCCTGAAAAACATTCAAAATTGTTTAGGCTCGAACAAACTCATTATAAGCTTGTATTAAGTTATAGTGACTTTTACCCTTTCGACATCTTCTCATGAGTCCACCAGTGTCCAGTGTTGAAAACAATGATATCAGCGTTTTTGTAATGATTGGCCGACCTCTCAATTATATCGAGTCGAAGTGTTTCCTTCTTCGTTCCATTTCTGTCTGCTGCTTCCCATTCTTGAACCAAGAAAGGAGTTACAAAGAACTCTACAGTGCATTTATAGTCCTACAAATCCATCCATAGCAATCCAAAGGGAGAAAAATATCGCTGTGAGAATATGCTACCTAAAGTAGAATTCAAATCAGATTAAAAAAAATAATAAAAATCCAATAACTTACTTCAAATATAAAGGAATAAGAAGCTTCTGTCCTAAAATGGTGCCTGCCCTGTTGCTCATAAACTTTACTCTGATCTTTCACAGAGTTCCTTAATATGCAAATAAGTGATTCCCACATATTCCTATTCAAAGAATCGCCAACAAACACTAATCTCTTCCCTCTCAACATTTCCAGCATATGACTTCCGTTCAGCCTGTATTTTTCCAAGTTCAATACAATTTATATTGGCTAAGTATAAAAATTATTACCATTTATAAGGACCCTATAATTATGAAACTTTTCAGTACAAGTACATAGACTGAATTAGAACACAGCCGATTATAATTTTATGAATTAAAATGTCATTAATTACTGGAATTGTGTTTAACAAAGAAGATTGAGATTCTGCCACATACCTTGGGAGAGTGCAACCTTTGGGCTTCCATTTCATTCTGTGATAATCATTATCAGGTCTACCATTAACGAAACAGTTAAATTGCTCATCAATCAGAGAACAAGAACCAGGCTTGTAAAGTGGATAAGAATCATCTTTCACCCAATTTCCATCAAAAAAATCACAATTCGTCAAAGATTTGATCAAATCGTCATGTTTCTTCATCAAAGAAGAAGTTAAGTTTTTAATCAAACCCTGCTCTGTATTTCCCTTGTCTCCATTCTTTATAACTTTTTGTGCTCCAGAAGCAGAATTTGGTGATGAATTCACAGGAACCGGAGAATTTGTGTCCCCAGTTGTGCTTTGATTTGTCTTCAAAACTTCAACTTTGTTATTTTGAGTCTGATTTTGTTTCAGGACTCCAACTTTAGCATCCGAATCTTTATTCCGAATCTCGTTCTGCTTTAAAACTTCAACTTTATCGTGCAAGTCTTCGATTTGAGTCTGATTTTTCACATCTGATGACCCTTTATTCGATTCAGAAAAGGACTTTGGTGGCATACCATAATCGGCAGTCCGATTTACAGAAGGCTTCTGGGGTAAAACTGAACTATTACTTGACTTTAAGACTTCAACTGGGGATTCTTTACTCAAATTGGATGGTTTAATCGTCGGGTGCTGGGATCTAACATTATCTTCTGTCGGTGAAGAATTATGAGCATAAAAATAAGAGAAAAATGAAGAAAAATGAGATCTATAAGACTCATCAGAGAAAATTGATGATGGTGTTGCAGAACCCGTACCGTCTCTACTACTGGCAGCAAAAATGTTAGTGAACCACGGCGAAGAAGAGTTCGGAGAGGGGCTAAAGGCAAGAAAAATGGTAACAACAATAAAAACAAACACAAACCCATATGCAATAGAAACAGTTCTCTTAGTTCTGAATAGTGAAAAGTGGCTCTTGAAATCTGAGATCAAATTTCCACCACCAACACCAATGGGTGCGTACTTAGTTATATCTGCCATTCGGGCAGTAAAGCTCCGCCGTTTNGCAATAGAAACAGTTCTCTTAGTTCTGAATAGTGAAAAGTGGCTCTTGAAATCTGAGATCAAATTTCCACCACCAACACCAATGGGTGCGTACTTAGTTATATCTGCCATTCGGGCAGTAAAGCTCCGCCGTTTCACTTACAGTTTTGAGAAATTTGAAGAGAGATAAAGTGAACTGTATTCAATGGAGTTCTAAGAGAGAGATGATATTGTGTGTGTTTGTGTGAGAGAGAAAGTTCTAAGAATTAAGGACTCCTGTAGGCTTTTTGTGTGGGGGAGAGAGAGAGGAGAGAGAGAGAGAGAGAGGTGTGTGTGTGTGTGTGTGTGTTTTGTGAAAGAGATAGAGAGTTCTAAGAATTAAGGACTCCTGTAGGCTTTAGGAGAGAGAGAGAGAGAGTAATTTGAGCCTTGAAAATAGTGTGTTTCTGTGTGAAGGGTAATGTGTGGGAGAGATAGAGAAGGATTTTTGGTGATGATTTGTACTAAGTAAGGTCGAGTATTTATATGTTGTTTGTGTCTGCTGTGTGTATTCTTTTAAGTAGTAGTTTATTAGGTGTATTCCTTTATGTGAAATTGAAGTATATTGTGCCTATCCATGTGAGATCTCAAATAATTTTTTCCTTCAATTTGCCGCTCCCTCAATCTATTTTTAACAAATCAGCACATTTTTATTAAATTAAAAGACGTTAAAATATAACGTTCTTCTAAATTTTACCTTCATTAATTGAGACAAACTCTGAAGCAATTACTAGAATGTAGAAGGATTAATTATGTAGCTTTAATGAAAGGGGTAGGAGCTATATTTATAGCCATAATATTGAAATAGAAAGTAATCCTTATTTGATTGGAATATGAATACAGAATTGTAGTTTGCTTAGGACTTGATTAAGTCCAATTCAGGCAGAGTTCTTCAAACGTAACGCAACCTAATTCGATTAGGAACGTACCAGTTAATTTGAGAATAGGATCCCGACTTTGAAATCACTTTCTATCACTTTTTGCTTCATCAGTATCTTCGAATTATTAAGCCCATGTTCGTAATATAATTTTTTCTTTCATTTTTAAATAAAATAATATTAGACATAAATAAATAAATAAATAAATTCCTTCCTTTTTAACCACACATTTTCCCAAAAATTATTATTCCAAAATATATTATCTCCTAATATCTCATTATAATTGAGTACAAACAAGGGCCGAGTCCCGATTTCATATTGATTAAATCAAAACTTTTTTTTTCAAACTTATTTTTAACTACACGTTTACGCAATAAAATATTCTGAACATAAACTAAAAAAATTTCATACCTTTAACCATACATTTTCTAAAAAATTATTATTTGAAAACTTATTTTTTCAGAAAAAAAAAAATTCTTTTTAATGAATGTGAAACAGGGGCTAAAAATTATAAGAATGATGCAATGTGTAAAGGGAATTTCTAATAGAAAATGACAAAATAAACACAACAGGTGCGTCCCGATGTTTTTAACAATATTCAATTCTTGTGAGCCCGCCTCCTCATATGAATGAAATTTAAAATTTTGTAAAAAAAATTTGTTACTTTTTTCCGGTACTTTCATCATTTTTCAAATTATAATATGTTGGTATAAATATATATTAAGGATAAATGAAGAGTCAACAATTTTGAACTCGAACATATTTATTTATGGGGTGAGTGAGATAGTGTGTATATTTAAGTGGAAGATTGAAGAGAGTCGGGTCGAGTGGCATTCGTTTACTCAAAAGTAAAAGTTGGTTTAGCACTACTTTAGTGGGATAGTTGATAGATGATATATTAACGCCACTTTTTGTCGAGTTATTAGCAAAAATGCCACCACCGTCAAGCAAGTAACTCATGCCATGTGTACACGTTTCAAACACCTGTTATCCTGTCCCATTCTCATCCAATTTTTTCTACAAAAACAGAATTTGATTAATTAGAATAAAATTAAAATTCCCAACATAGAATTTTTGTTGCTAGAGATTTTTTTTAAATAATTTTAAAAAAAAATACGGTTAAAAAGTGGGAAAATTTTTTAGTTTACCTGCAAAATTATTTTATTAAAAGAATTTATAATTAAAAATGGATTTGGAAAACTAGGAATCAAACAAAGCTTTTATTTCTTGGCCAATAAAAGCATATAAAACGATTTATTTTATTTTGGCAATTTATTCAATAATTTTTTTTTATATTTTTTGATCTGGGTATTAAAATAATTAAAAAGATTTTAATTCAAATTTGAAGCTAAGTTGGAGAGTTAAAAAATTAATTGTAGACATAACAAATAGTATTCGCAAAATCTAATAGAAATATCTATTTTAAGATATGTTACATTGCTCAAACTATTTTCAAAATTCAAGAGAGGGGTTGACGTGTATTAAGGGTCTAATCTCATTTTAAGAATGATTATTAATTATTTCATAAGTTAAGCTTCAAATTAGAAAAGTAGCAAGACATATAGGATATATGAAGATTTTACAATTTACCATATTTAGACCTTAATCAAATTATTATTATTTTTAAATTGTCATATAAATGGAATAAAATATTTTCATTCGACTAGATAAACTATAAATTGAAAAGTTTTTGACGCTTCACAAATATTTAGGAAAATCAATTAAGAAATATATGTTGTCCTTTCCTTTTCATTCAACTATTTTTAAACGTTGATAGTTTTGAGCTCCAGCTATATGACGAGTACGTTCATACATCATCATCTACATCTGATCTTGTTTCATATAGAAAATATTGTTTTCTATCTGTTGTTTGAAACGAAAATTTTAAAATCACGACCTCGATTTGTACACAAGTGACGTGCTTACCAGAATTCGATTCCATTCATATGTTGGAAATTTCGTGTATAGAGTGACAAAATACGTTGAAAAATTCTTCAAAAAATCTTGTAAAAATTCCGGCAGAGTAACGGTACCAAATTGACTCCAAATAAATCCTCAAAATGTGTAGTATAGCATCAATAATATCAAAGTCGAGACAAGTGTTGAGCACTTTGTCCTTAAGTCGAATTTGCCCTGCAACGGTGCCTACGATTTATAGCAATCAACTCTTAAGATACAACGACTATCTTCTTGCTTGAATAGCACTACAACACACAAGAAATGGTGAATCAAATCTTGGTTTACTAACTTCAGTATGCAAAGTGAAGAAAACTAGAATTTATGCAACAAGAATGCAAGACTTTGGTTGAGAAATGAGAGAAAATGAATGTTATAT
>CAIGRP010122511.1:0-10756 GCA_903798385.1 Fraxinus cuspidata
AATATAAGGAAACTAAATTCTAAAAGGAAATAAAATAAAAAATTAGAAATCTTATTCTAATCAATAAGGAAAATAAATCATATTCTAAGCAAAATATTAGAATAACACTTATTACAACTAGACATTTTATTATAAATATATAATCATAATCCCATATACAATAGGATTATCCTACACCACATTGGCTTTCGAAAGATGGATATCAAAGGCACCAACAGCCTTTGGCATTTGAGAGATGAATGTCCAGAAGCATTCTTTCTTGTTCACACAGTTGTCCATTGCATTCAAATAACAAAAATAAATCCTTAATCCCATGGACAAGTTCATGCACACAAGACTCTAGCTAGTAGCCTGGTACCTGGCTGATCTAAGGCGTGAAGTAACTGGATCCACTGGATTGGGCTGTCACCTGTCCTTGAGAAAGAGAGAAGAGGCTCCTTCTGGATAGCTTTCCTGTTGAAAGTGTCAAGGGAATCATTCCCCTCTTCTGTTTTCGTAGCATTGAGAGCTCCACTAGTGGTGAGTTTAGCAACTGACATCTATGCTTCAAATAAAACTTGCTCATGCAAAGACTGATCCAGTTTATAATCACAAATAAAAAGAAAAAAAGAAAAACAAGGGCATCAGTCACACAGATGAAATGGTATGGTATACGAACAGAAAAGGAAATATATCCACGTGCTTAAAAATTTAAAAATAACATATTTATTTAATCAGAGAAGGTAAGCAAATTATTCACTCTTAGCATTAGAAAGAATTATTTAATTGGAGATGTCATTCTTAAAGTTTAACAAATTTCTTCAATCACAAAACCAACTATTTAAGGAGATTAACTGAAACAATGGGAAAAAAAATGGATGCACCAGTCATAAATATAGGATGTACAAAATTGAATTTAGAACACACATTCAGCATATTGACAAGCATTCATATCATAAACCATATAGGTATACAGAATCAAATATAAGGAGATAATCCAGATGATGAATGCACATATAATAAGGGCAATGTATAGCTACAGCAAGTTCAAGGAATCTAAATATATTTAATACTAACAAAAAACTAGTTTTGTCATACTTAGACAATTGTTATTCTTCATAAGCCTTCATTTGAAATGCCTCCTTGACATGATTATATAGGGCTGAGAAAACCTGAATTTCTCAGAGCAGTTCAGTGTCCTAGTCATAAAATTCAGAGACTGTTCATAGATCCCAACCACCGAAGGACTGACTTCAGTACAAACATATCTTAGTTGCTAATGTCCCAACCAAAAGACCAAAATAAAAGAATACAGTAACTGCTTGGTGTTGAACCAATTGTAATGTGAATACAGACGCAGGCAACTAGAGCTGTCACCTGTTGACATCACCAGCATATCACAATGTATGAAAAACCTTAATGCCAACTCAAGTACTTGCACGAGTCTATTCAAGCCTATCAAGCCTTAATATATGCAAGTAGTTTATGAATGTATGCCCAAAATGTCTTCAACATGGAAAAAGTTGAAACAAATCCTAAGCTTTGGGTGAAAAAACATAAGCATTTTCCTCATGAGCTGCAAAGAAGAAAAGCTAATGGACTATAGTCTCTCTCAAATAAATCCCAATCACAGAAACATCACATTTAATACTGTGACTGGAGTCCACTTTTCAAATGTCAAAAGCTGTTGCCTACTACTCTAATAAGCCATGTGTCTCAGCATATCATACGCGTTCATATTAATGCAAAACTAATCTGAATCCCTTATCAATGCATTTTTTGGAACCAGAACTCAGGTTACAAACATAAAAACCAATTAAAACATAAAAAATTAAGACACTTCATAGTTCATACATTCTTGTAAGGTGCAATCCAATTGAATTTGAATGGATAGTGTTATATAAACATAAAGGCAATTATTCAATCGACATTAAACATAACAATTAATTTACAGGAAACCTAAAAAAACACTAGATCCAATGCGTTCATACAGTATTTATTAGAATCAGTCAAACAAACAAAACGCAACGCAACAACATAAAAACCATAAGATATACTTTGCTAAAACACAACCATACACAAGCAATAAATCCTATTTCATAAAATGAAATGAATCAATAAAAACAGTTCAAAATAACAACGATTGGATAAACAATACAAGTAAAAATGAGTGAGTCTAGTATCAGAGCAAAGCAAAATCTACGAGAATAAACCATGGGAAAATTTCTAAAATAAATAAAATACGAAATCAAAAAAAAAAAAAAATGTGCTAGGGTTCACATGATCTGTGATCAGCACGTTACTCACGGCACATAGAGTTAAAGTTTACATACCAGTGTCAGGCGGATGATAGGAGAGATCGCCGGCGATCGGAGGAATCAAAGGTCGCCGGAAATAGGTTTGTACATATAAACTCAATACACAACAGTTTCTATAAATATGCCTATACGAATTTATGTAGATAGAAAACAAGAATTTTTTAGAGAGAGAGAGGGAGAATTGAAGAAGGTTAAGAGTATGAGTAAAGCTATTTATACGATGAAAAATAAACCCATTTTGCAGTTGAATGTATTGAATTTTTTACTCATGTTTTTTGGACTAAAATAAAACCTTTAATTTGATAAGCAATTTACCACGAGAATCATACAATATGAATAGAATATGGGTCAAAACACGTTAAATACGTCACATTGAACTGGACTTATTTGAAGAGGAAAAAAATAATTTTTTAATTGGTTTAGTTTCTCACGGCAAAATATTTTTATTAATTTATTTTATGGTTTGCTATAAGAATATTTTCAATCACACATTTATACAATAAAATATTTTACATATTCTTTCAAAAAATTTCTTTACTTTTTAGTTTTTAACCACACATTCTCTTAAAAATACTATTCAAAACTCTTTTTTTTTCTAATTAATGGGAATCGAACAAGTACAAAGATATGAATTGATGGTGGCTTAAATGAATATTTAAATTAGTTTATTTTTAACTAGGGATAAATGCAATTCGATTTGGACGGTTCGTGCTATA
This sequence comes from Fraxinus cuspidata, assembly GCA_903798385.1. Taxonomy (NCBI): domain Eukaryota; kingdom Viridiplantae; phylum Streptophyta; class Magnoliopsida; order Lamiales; family Oleaceae; genus Fraxinus; species Fraxinus cuspidata. The sequence goes on from CAIGRP010122511.1 coordinate 3,014, forward strand.
TTTTCAACTCAAACCATTTTCTATGATTGGAAAATTTTTCGAACCAAACCAAACTAAATCATAATTTGCGGTTTGATTCAGTTTTAATCTGTGGTTTACCTATCGATATTATAATAATATATTTAAAACAAGTTAACATATAAGTTTAAATTAGAACTAATAATGTTAAATGTTAAATTACATTCATTTTTCCCATGAAACCTTTGAATAAATTATTTTCAATGTTGGTTGTTAAAAGATATTAATAGAACGAATATATTTAAATTGTCACATAGCAGTTAGTAAAAGCAGAGTCACATTCTGTTGTAAAAGTTTGATTAAAACTCATTTTCGTCCGCTAATGAGATGAAAAATAAGGACTAAAAATGGTATGTTTAGATATTCAAAGAATGATTGAGCTTAGCTTTAATGGGAATAGACAAATTTCATTCTCTAACTATTTTGAATAAGTAAAAAGTACTAGAACTAGTCAGCAAATTTTAATAGTTTTCACACAATCAATACGCTATTTTTTCGTTCTTTCCAATTCACAAATAAGTTCATTAATCGCCTAGGCACACAATCAATCATTTTTATCCAAATCACAACTCACAAGTGTATAATAAGTTCAAAGACAACAAATAAAAGAAAGAACAACGAAAAATAGCTTGAATTGGAATTTGAGATTTACCAAGAGAGAAGAAAGAAAGAGACGATTCAGGCAAAGACTAACAGGCAAAAAACGATTGACGATTTGCGACTGGGAATCGCATTTCGTTTAGCTGTGGTGGCAACGGTCAAATGTGAGTTTAGGTTACGACTTTTGAAGCTGGGCATGATTTGTTGCCATAATTTTGTTGAATTGTGATTTGGATTTTCGAAAATATAAGTTTCTTTTTCCATTTCATATGATTTGGGAATAATTTTAATTTAATTTAGATATCGGATCAAGACGTGTGTTGTAAACTTAAAAAAATCATGGGCAATAATGATGAACTTAATTTAATTTATATGATTATTTTATTGGGCTGGTTGTAATTTGTATTACCAAATTGGTATGTTTTTTCTGAAAAGTGAAAATTGTAAAATTTTTAAGTTAATAAAATTAATTTTTTAATTTAAAAATTTAAAAACGGTTCGATTCGATCTTGTGTGATTTTTGAAAATTAAAACATAAACCATACCATTTTGAAAGGCTTGGTTCGTATGGTTTGAGGGGACAAAAACTGTGTGTCCACATTAAACTAAACAAGCGGTTTCGATTCGATTTGCGGTTTCGCAAATTTTTTTATTTTTTATTTTTTTGTGCAATTCTAGTTTTATCTTAAACTAGTTATCCTGTTATTCATTGCTAATTATGTTACACGTGTTCAAATTTATAATTAGGAGAATTTAGGGGATAAGCTCCAACCATTCTCGAAGTGTGTATGTGACTCTTCAACCTATTTAAGTTCTAACATAATAGAAATGTTAGAGAATAATGTTATATAATGCTGCGATGTTGAACATCAATCTATTTGTGAGTATATTATCGGTCCTAATAAATGGTTCTTAATTAATTGTATTTAACTTAACTCGTAATTTAATGTCACTAGTGTGACACTTAAACTGCTTTCAAATATCTAATAACATTACTCTATGTTAAAAGAGTAATATTATTTAATATTATTAGTGTTACAATGACACTAAGTGTCATTAAATAAAATATATAATAAAGTCAATGTTTGACAACCATTAAATTGAGTTTTAGAATAATGATTATTTGAAAAATGTGTGGTTAAAAAGGAAGAAAATGTTTTGAGTTGACATGCAGAAAATTTTAATGTGTGAATATGTGGTTGAAAATGGGTTCGAGGGGGAAAAAAGGAATTTTGTTTTAGTAGTTGTCAAAGAAGGTTAAATTAATTACAATATTTCTTCTTTAATTGAACATTTCATATAATATCACATTAACGGGTGTTATAACACCATATAACATTATACATATTAAAAGTGGTTCACGCCACATTTTTTTTTTATAAATACACCACATTTATTCATTATTACACTTATATCATTAAATTATATTCTTCATTATATTTTAATTTTTAACATTTCTTTAATAAAAAAATCTTGTCCTTAATCATGATTTTCGTCCAAAAATATTGTTAACATGATTTAAAATCAAGATCAAATACTTAATCCCATTTTTGCAATATTAGTTGTTTTACTTATTCAAAAATACAATGAGAAAATGAGTCTTTTTACTCCATCTTAAAAACATTATAGAGAAACCATAATCAAGAATAATTTAAGTTAATTTGAAAAAAAGAACACTCTAAAAAAATCTCAAGATATAAATGTGATAATATATAAAATTATAACATTTCAATCAATTAAAATATTTGGTGATTGTTAACCCTCGAAACACAATCAGTGAACATAGCTGGTTGTTGTCGAGGAGTAATGTGATGAGAGGAAAACGAAGAAACAGAAGGTTCACGAAAAGACTACGAACCATTTTCCATATCCAAGGTGTCAATAAGGAGCACGTTGACAAATGAGTAAAGTGTGGTTCTTAACGAATCAGTTGCAAAAATAAAGAGTAAGGAGCCGTCACTTGTTATTCTTTCAAAATGATCAAACTACCCCAATACTAGGAGAGAAATCTATAAATATCCTATCATTTGAATAAGAAGACATGCAATTCAAATATTTCCCCTCTCGTATAGTTATTTCTCCTCTTGTTGTAGTTAAAACATCACGACTAGTAAATTTAGAATGTGAAAATCATAGTTAAGTGATAGAATTTGTTAATTGCATTTACATTAATATCTGATTGTAATTGCTTCATTAATAAAATCGTTTAATTCAATTTGTACTGTCAACAGTGATGTACATATCAAATTTTCTTAGACGACATTAATATCATGGACGTCCGTGAACACAAAGGTGGAATACATTCATCCATTACTTTTCACTACGTCCAAAGGACCATCGCACCATGGATGCTGGCTCGAAAATTTGGGATCCTGGCATCTATAGTGCCCATCATTGCTAATCAAACAACTATTATTCCTCACTTTATGAGTCCATCGACCATACCACATTTTTCTATTGTAATAAGACTTCTTGCATTGTGATATTTCCAATATCTGGAATTTGGTAGGAATCACGCGTAGAACCATGTCGAACACAAAATCTTTTAGACAAATTTTTTTAATCTTTCATAATGTTGTACAATTATCAGGGATAGTTTTAGAGTATGGTGGATATATAAAGTAGTTTGGATATGTAGCCCGTGTTTCTTGGGTATTAAAATCAGTTTTTTAGAAAATTTTGATAAAAGTTGATGAGATATGTGGTTGAAATGTTGTGGAACCTATAAAATATGTGATTATAATTAATTATTGACTTTAACTTAGATTGAAATACATATTTTAGTTGATACCAAACAAGAGGATAATGTTTAAATGAATGAATTTAACAAAGATAATGTTGTAATATAATGTGGATGAATATAATACTTTTTTAAAATCTTAAAATTTTAATAGATATCGATTTAGAGTGAGATAAATATATAAAAATGGTGGATGAAAATAGCGACCCTTTATATTTAGTCCCTATTTGGTACCATTAAAAATTTTGATTAAATTTAAGTCAAAATTAATAATTAATTTGAACCACTTATTTTATAGAATTCACAATTTTTCAATCACACATTCCGTCAACTTTTATCAATATCTACTAAAAATTTGATTTTAATCTCTACTAAACATGGACTTAACCTAATCAGAATGTTGAAAAGTTCATAATTTTTAAAAGAACAATTCTGCCATTACTAATACGAGACGAAAAAAATCTGTCAAAGAAATACGATAAGAAACATGAGAAAAATGTTAGCTTTTTCCCCATCTATGCCACCCCACTCCTCCATTACTACCACCACCGACACCCCCATTTCCACTGGCATTATCACCATTTTGCAAATCCAAGTCAATGTCTCTCCCCCTTTGATGATTATCTGTATAATAACTGCCTCATTAAAACCTTGTTTGATAAAAACTCAATGGGACAAAAAAATCAAATAAAGGAAAACGAGTACAGTTATTTTGGAGTATTAAAAATAAATGTTGTCTCATTAAAACCTTGTTAGGAAAATCCAGTGGGATAAAACCTAAGCGAAGGAAAAAGAGTACTCTACTCCTCATGATGTTGATCAATGAAAATCTTTGAGTTGACTCATTCCAATCTTATGAACCAATTTCTTGAATGTAGATGTTGATAGTGCTTCTATAAATAACTCGGCCACACTGTCACTTGAAGGAATTTGTTGAATATTGTTGTCGCCATTTTTTGAAACTTGTGTGTATGAAAGAATTTTGGAGAAATATGTTTCGTCTGATATAACCTCATTTGAGTTGTGCAATACAAGCAACATTATCTTCATACAAAATTGTTGGACTATCTTTTGTTGAAATTAATCTGCACGATACTTGGATATGATAGGTCATGTTCCTCAACCATACACATTCTTGTCCTGCTTCATGAATAGCAACAATTTCAAAATGATTTGAGGATGTTGTTGTCAAGGATTGCTTCACAGATATCCATGATGTGATTTAGCTTTATGTAGGTCAGAGAGATAACCTGCATCTATATATCCCACTAAAGCAGATCCCGATTTTTGAGAATAAAATAATCTCAAATCAATAGTACCCTTTAAGTAACGAAAAATATATTGAACACCATTCCAATGTCTTTGTGTTGATGTAGAGCTATATCTTACAATGAGATTTATAGAAAAAGCTATGTCAGATTGAGTACAGTTTGCAAGATAAGTTAATGCTCCAATTGCACAAAGATATGGTACTGCATAACCAAGAATCTTTTCTCCATCTTCAAATGGACGAAAATAATCATTTTTCACATCAAGTGATCGAACAACCATAGGTGATGTCATGTGTATTATCCATATAAAATCGTTTTAAAAAATATGGTACTTCATGACCAAGATCTTTTCTCCATCTTCAAGTGGACGAAAATGATCATTTTTTACATCAAGTGATCGAACAACCATAGGTGATGCCAATGGATGTGCATTATCCATATAAAATCGTTTTAAAACTTTTTCTGTATATATAGATTATTGAACAAATAATTATTTTGGGAAATGTTCAATCTACAACTCGAGACAAAATTTGGTTTTTCCCAAATCTTTCATCTCAAATTCATTTTTCATATAATCTACAGTTTTATTGAGCTCTTTAGAAGTTCGAATTAAATATAAGTCATCAACATAAACTGTTACAATTGCAAATCTAATATTTTTTTCTTTATGGAAATGCATGGGCGGATATCGTCATTTTTATAGCCTTCCTCAACAAGTATTGGCTAAGGTGATTATATCACATGCGTGGAGTTGACATCATGGCGGGTTCAGGGCTGGACACCCTCGCCCCGCCCCTCCCCGCCAACCCGTTCGGGGCAAATCTAAAAAACATTTTTTGTTATGAAGAATAGTATGTGTAGTTGTACTATCAATCCATCAAGTATCTTGACAACCCATCATGAATTAATACTTTTTCAGAAACACTTGTATGATATTATTTGAGAATATTGAAATATCGAATTGTATGCTCATCTGGAGTGATAAATTAATATTCTTCTTGAATATAAATAAAAAATATTTTTATTATCTCTTCTAAACATTTTGAGACAAGATGGATGTCAGAATCAAATACCTATGACAAATAGTTTTTGCCAAATATGTCAAGTGCTGCAAACTCAAGTTTTGTAATATTTGTCATTTGATTAACTACACAATAAAGTAAAAAGAAATATAATTGGTTTGGAATAATATGATTAAATATCAAGTAGTCAATATCAACATAACATAAATTACGTGTTTTCCTTCAGATATAAACACTAATTTAAAATAATATGTTTTTCGAAACATGTGCTATTTCGAGAGCATGTTGTATTTTACTATTATTTCTTCAAAAGCAATATGTCAATATTCTTTTGGAATATTGAAAAAATAATTAATGTTCTTCAAGAGCAAGTAATATTCTTTTGGAATATTAATTATAATGTTATGTTACTTCAAGAGCAACTACAATTTTAGAATAAATTAATATACGAGGACTAGATTCATAAACTATACTACGTATTAAAAAGATTAAGAACGTGATAATTAATCAAATGTTAAATAAGAAGCAAAAAATTAGAAAACACTTTAAACACTAGCATTACATGAACAACAAAAATATTGTATTCCACCATAATTATAGTGAATACGTCTGATTTAAAATGGCACAAACAATGTATATAAATCACAAAGATGTTGCGCAGAAGTGGTAGGCTAAATACTTACAAAAAGATAGGTATGTGCACGTGAACGACCATAAAAATTGCAGAATAAAAATTGACTGCCATAAAACAATGTGTATCTGTATGGCCATAAAAAAATTGGGAACTCGGGCGAGGAAATTATTGCATCTATGTACGATTCGAAATATTCTAATTAATTCTCTTTATTTTAGAGACTCATACTGATAACATATTATAAAAATAATAGAACAAGAAGAGAAGAAAATATAAGAGTTAAAACTCAAGAATATATTTTATTGAAAATCAAGACCAATATTTATAGAGTCTAAAATAAGAGTTATAATGGGAATGAAATAGACTCTTTGAACTAAATAAAACTTATCTATATATTATGATAATACTAAAGAATCATCAATAATTATCTCATTATTTACATTACCAAAGGCCCAACCCAAGAGTAAACCCAATTCAATATATCTCAATCTTTCAATACCCACTAGCCATTCTGCCATACTTAATTCAATTGTCAATCCGCAAGATAGCGAGTGCGAGACTAACGAACAAAGGCAGTGCACTGTCATTCATCAACCTCTTATTCTCGTCTCTCTAAGCCCTTGACGTGACGATGTCGGTGTTGCTTTCCTTCCATCGATACCATCAGCTGGCAGCTGCAACAATGATTCCTTTTTGGAAGAAGAATGTGTGAACCACTTACCACTGAACCAGTTGGTAGAAGAATGTGAAGCATGAAAGCCCTCTTGTTTCTCGTTTCTCGTTTCTTTTTATTTGTTATTTTGATTTGATTTGAACCTAAAATCAAGATGTGTCAGATGACCAATTAATCTTTTCTAAAGTTTTATGTATGATTTAAAATCATGTATCAATTTCGTGATTATTATGAAATTCATTTGCAGGCAAAATTCAGAAGCTGCTGGAGCCTGGAGTTAATTGGATGCTACCCTTGAAGCTGAGGAGAGGTGAACGTAATTGGATAATGTGCTAAGGTTGACACGAGCTGCTGATTTTAAGTGAATTGGATGTTGTGCATGTAATTAAGCAAGTAAACTTAATTGGATGTTCATGTTGTGCATGGAGTTTTGTGAATTGCAGTCTGTAGACTTAGAGATGAGGATAGATAAGATAGACTTCACAGTTTTTTGTTTGATTTTACTTGATAGACTAATCTGGGCTTAACTTGCCTTTAGTTAAGTATATCATTTGCTTTTCTGATATCAAATGAAGAGATTCTTTCAAGAAAAAAAACAATTGTAGAAAATGTTGATGGAAAGAAATCGAATAAAATGGATTTTAATGTTTCACAATTTCCAACTGATCTTGGACTTAGGATACCAATTTTGGATTATAATAATAATATCGAGATCAAGTTCAAAGGGCATATATGTCACGACCCGTCCCAAAATCTTTATTAAACTCAAGACGTGACGTGCGCCG